>QJNV01000463.1:0-43476 GCA_004155935.1 Monosporascus sp. GIB2
GCCGTCTTAGGGGTTACGACGGCCGCTTAACGGAGGAGGTTAATGGACAAGCTGATTAAGAGATGGACGAAAACATGACGGTGCCGAAGATTAATGGTAAGGGTGTGGTCGTGTCAGAACGAGACATTTCATGCGTACTCTAAATTATCACATCTTTCCATATCCATAGCAGCAGCAAAAACCGAAGACGTGCATTTTCAGTCACGTCTTACCACCAAACATAAAACTCGCCGATGCCGTTATAATCAGATTAAAAAGCCGCCTCACCAGCCAAAATCTTCGCCGCTTCCACCCCCACCGCCGGCGCACTCCTCAACATCAATTGCGGTCCCACACTAATCCTCGCAACTCCAATCTCTCTCAACTCTTTCACAGTCAATCCACCCGGCATCAACCTAAGACTCACATTCAACTTTCCACCTAAAGCCTTCTTCGCCTCCTCCACCTCTTCCCTCTTCATGCCGCCCCTTTCCCTACCACCCCAGATGAAGACATTGGTCGCTCCTACTTCAAGGAACGCTTTACCCCGTTCAATCGCATCGTCGATTGTCTTTCCAGCAAGAAGCGCGTCGGTCCGCGCATTAACGACGAAATCCGGAATGCCTTCATCCGCCGCAACCTTCAGCACCTTACGGATCCTGTCCTGCGCTTCGGAAATAGGATATAGATCCCCTTTCTCGCCTAGCTCGCGGCCGAAGTCCTCCAAGTTGATTCCAACAGCGCCCAGCCGGATCGCCTCCCGTACGCCCGCCTCGAGCTGGTCACCGAAGCCGTCTTGGAAGTCAACGGTCAAGGGCAGGTTGAACGCCTTAGCAACTTTGGAAACAGCTTCCACGGCGCGTAGGTTGGCGTCGAGAGTAAGTTCCTCGTCCTCGAGGCCGGCGGCTGCGGCTACGGCGAAGGATGCTGTGGCGAGCGCTTTTGTGTTCGGGAGTTGGGCGACTGTTTTCGCGGATATAGCATCCCAGACGTTGGTTAAGATGAGAGGGTTGCCTGGCTCGTGGAGGGATTTGAGACGGAGGGCTAGGCCGTTTTGTGTGGACATTGTGAATGGCGAGATAGATTGATAAGACGGAGTAGAGAGAGGGTGATGATATAAATGGGAAGTTGTATTATTGGAAATGGTGTTTTGAAAAGGAGTTCTGTTCGTAATGGATAAGGAGTGCTGAATAAGGATGACTCAGAGTTAGTTCCCAAACTTTCAGCATTACTTACTTGTGGGGAATCAGAATCGGAATCCGCAAACTCTTTAAGTCGTTTAAAACCAGCCGTGTCTACGTTTTTTAGCTGAAAATGGCGGGTTCTTCTTGGCAGATCTGGACCAATGATGTTTCATTTAGCGTGCTGAAAATCCTCCACTTCAGCTTCATCAGCCTTCGAGGCACCGGAAACGGCTGAACGAGAACGCGCGGACAGCTTTTAAGA
Source organism: Monosporascus sp. GIB2 (assembly GCA_004155935.1). Lineage (NCBI taxonomy): Eukaryota > Fungi > Ascomycota > Sordariomycetes > Xylariales > Monosporascus > Monosporascus sp. GIB2. Next base: position 1,426 of record QJNV01000463.1, read on the forward strand.
GCCTGTAGTTAACCCTAAGCTATCCCTACCCTAGCCAGCCTAGACCTCCGCTAGCTTACCTCAGCTAACTTAGGCCTCCCCCGCTTGTAGCTCATGTACTACCTTTTTGTTAGCCAATCAAGATGCGTATCCCCTTCACAAGCAAGCAAGGCCTGAAATTAAGAGTCGTGAATAAAGACTCTATTTTTTTAATGACTACTAAATTTATCAATTTTCCTATAGTTTTCTTTAAAAGCAAACTCGTTTAATAGGAAAATATCGTTACTAGCCTAAGTTAAGGTCGGCAAATATAATATTTTATATATACGTCGAATATAAACTGAAATACGTATAGCAATTCGTTAAATTCTGTATAATTAAAAGCAAAGTTAATATAGATAAATATAAAACCGGAAAGTGAAAAATTGTAATGCCTTTATAGTTGTAAAATTATAACTACCGGCTGCATTATTGTATACCAGATATCTTAATTATATATTATATAGAAAAAGTTCGTATTTTAATTGTTTCGATTATATTACGAGACTAGTAGCACCTAGAGTGTATATAGGGTTGAAAAGAAGGCGGTTAGTTGCCTCATCGTGATTAGAACCCAATTTTAAAGGTTGTAGCTACGCCTGCGGCGCAGCAGCCGTAGCCACAGTTATAGCTTCTAATGAAGAGGTATTTATTAAAGATCTAATATATCAACTAAACCTTTTTAAGAATTATCTTTACAAAAACAACAAAACCTTTAAAATAAAACCTAATAAAAAGTTATAGTTTTTTTTTTTCGTTTTTCGCATTTTTATACAAGTTTTTATATATAACTTTAAAATAACGTTACCCATTTTGTAAATACGAAAAGTTATTATAATATTAAAAATTTTATCTTTTCGCATAACTTTAATTCTAATTAGGATTAAAATATTATTTTAAGTTTAAATAAATAATTAAAAACTTCGTTTTCTACATATTATAATTATGCACTCCCTTTTTGTTAAAATAATAATAATATAACTTTATAAGATAAAATAATAATAAATAAAGCTTAAAGTCGCTTATAACAAATCCCGAAATATATTCCCTTCCTAATTAACTAAATACAGGTAATATACTTAAAAGTTTAAGATAGATATCTTAATCCTTTAAGTATTTAACTTTTTAAAACGAAACGTTTATCCTTATCCGGTATCTTTACCGGTTTCTTATTAATATACACGTAATTAACTTATATATTAATATTATATATACGGCCGATAACCTTATAGAAATTTTGCGCCGTCGGTTTGTTCGCCTTATATTAAGCGCTATATTTGGCGGGTAAGACCGTATTTTACGGAAAAAATAAATCGATACGGTATATAATTTAATTTTCGGAAAGTTTAAATTCTTTTCGTGATTAAAATAAATTTTAGAAAGTTTTTAATTATCTAAGATTTTTCGTAAATAAATGACTTAATTACTAGTTAAGTCGTACTATTAATTAAGCTAGTAAAAAAATAACGAACTTTTATATTAACAATTTCGTATTTTGCTTTTATCTTAATATTTACGGATACAAAAAGGCTTAATTTAAAGATACTCAACTAGATAACTACTAAATAATATAACTATATTATTTTTAGTCCTAAACAAAAATCGAAAGATTAATTTCAAATTGTCATATTAAATCCCATTTTCGAACGATGATATAATTTGATTATTATCGACGAAATACATTTATTATTGTAATAGAAATATTTCCGGCCTAAATATACTAACATCCGCAACCTACGTTTTATTTTCCTTACTTATATATATTATTTTGCGTATACAGCAATTACCAATAATTCCACAAAAAAAGAATTCGCTAACTATGGTGGTTTTTGTCAAATCGGAGGCCTAATTAGATTTAGCTTAAGGCGGAGATCTGGTGTTTTAATATTAATCGTCCCATAATCGATATTATTCTTTTCCCTATAGCTAAAATTAGTATTCATATTAGGGGTACTTAAATTTCCTAATAATTAATATATCCGGGTAATTAAATAATAAACCGCTTAATTTAGCTTAATAACTTACGTTTCATATTTAAAAATCATTTATAGTACTAGTAAAGCGAAAATTATAACCATCCTTAATTACTTAATTAAACCTATAATAAACTGGGAATATTCGTCGAAAGTTATAAAAAAATTATTAAATTTTATAATTCCGGAATACCTTAACGTTTTACATAAGCGAACCGAATACATAAACGAACTGAATAAACTTTCGCATATTTTAACCGCCTAACATTAATTGTCCATTTCTTAACACCAATAATATGGAACGGTTTACAAAAAAAGCGAAAATAAATCTAGCTATTTAAGCTAAAAAACGAACGCCGAAATTTAATTATACAACATTTAGTTCTACCTATTAAATCGCCTAAATTACGTTATATAACCGATATAACGGTACACGCGCCCGAGCCGATATTACTCCTAATCCGCGGAAAATAACATTAATTGAAAGAAAATCGATTGTTAAATAAATGCTTAACCTAAATACGTAAACGTTTCCTCTCCGGCGTTAATATATTAAAAATATAGCGAATTTATTACTTATTTAACGTACCGCAAAACGCGTCTAGATTAATTAAGTAATTAACTTTATTAAACGGTAACAAAAATTTAAAGTACGTTTAAATTGAAAAATAAATTATTAAAGAGTTTTATACGAAAATCTATAAATGTTTCGTAAATGGTTTAAATTTAGTCGGGTTATAATCGTAAAATACGGTATCATAAAAAAAGATATTTACAATTTCGATAAAATATAGTTTTTAATAAAGCTTCTTATAACAACCGATAGAATTATTACGAATACTAAAGAATGTAAAAAACTTAAACAGGTTTAATAAGAAAATCGGAAATAATCCATAATAATATAAGCTGTTAACTTTTAAAATTAAGCCCTACCCTTATTTATTATTCTTACCGGAAAAAACTATTTTTTCTATTAATTCGCCGATAACCCACTTTTACCCGGCTAAAAAATTACCATAAGCAATAACGGTTAAATGATAAATAAGCTAAATTTAAAATAGATTCAATACTTTAATTAACATATTCAAACGTATACAAAAAAATCGAAACGCTTTTTTATTGTTAATGGCTACGAAAGTTATTATTCAATAAAATTCGAAAAATATTACGCCAACCATAACATTATTACCTTTTGCATACTTACGTATTCCATTTATTTATTTTAACTTTTTAACGTATCCTATTTTCCCCCGTTAAAACGCGTTTATTTATTATATATTAAAAGTTATATGTAATGTTACGTTACTTATATTGTTAAACAATTTTTTATCGCCGGTTATTACGACGCGTTTAAAGTTATTATAATAATCGATAATATTAAATCGAAATTCGTAAAAATAAAATTTATTTTATTCGATCTTAATCCCGTCCTTTTTAAGCTATAAATTTTAATTATGCTTATACCAACTGTCTTTCCATTTATCTTTATCAACTCCGTTATTTTCCTACCTGCGAGAACCCCTAAAAATATTATCGAAACGATTTAACGGAAAGGTTATTTACAAAAAAATTAATAATTATTAAGGTAACTCGCTAACGAAAATAATTAAATCGGTAAATTTTTTAATAAAAAATAACTTAATATTATGATATAAAACCGTTTTCCTTCAGGAGGAATACGGCGTATTATGTAAAATAAACTATATTTTTAATCACCGCCGGAAAACTAAAAATAAACATTTTTAAAAAAGAAAAATTAGTTATTACAAAAAGTATAAGCTTTTATAATTACGAAAAAAGATAATAATAAACAATCGGAGTTAATAACGGTCGAAGGTAATGGTCGTAAAACGGTTTAGGCAAAAGAACGAAAATATAGCATTTGCGGCAAACCCGGATATAATACGCGTACTTATAAGGAGGATATAAAGGCGTTTAACGACGAAAAATCCGATTAATTTAGATCAATTTATTACGTTACGGTTAAGTAATTTGAATTGTTTTTACGAAGTACGAAAGTCCATTCGGTTCGCTTGTATATTCGGTTCGCTTATGTGGGACGTTACGGAAACTAAATTCACGTCTATAATAACTTAAAACAATTTCGTAATTTTATCCGTATCGTAATATTTACTATCGCCTTTAACTTAGACATAAATATTCCGGACATTAATTAAATAGTATAATAAAATATACCGTAAAACTTTTCGATTAAAAATTTATAATAACGATTAAATCAAATGCTTTATAACTATAGGTAATTAAGTATAATTAGTTATAAATTAGCGATATTATTTACAGCCTATTAAATGCTACATAGTTATAAAACCGATTTATTTATTTTAAAAGAATTAAAATAACGAAAAAATATAAGGGCGGCAAATTAAAAACCGTATTACCTATAAAAATATAAAAATCGTAATAAAACACGAGGTAATAGATTCGGATAATAAAAAAACAATATATAAATTATAAAGAATAATCCCGGTTAAAACGAAATAATTATCGATTTTTAATTTTATCTTTCGGCTGGTTAAAGTTTTATCTATATTATCGTCTGTAAACCTTTAACATAAAATAATCTTAACTTATAGTACCGGACGAATATAAAGCCTTAATAATATATGTTATTTAACAGCGATTATATACGTAAAGCGATTTTGATATCTTTAAAAAAACTAAATTATTATGTTAAAAAATCGTAATAACCTAATTCTGGTTAAATATTATTATAATATATATACGCTTAATTTCTTTTCAGGACCTAAACTGTTAAAATCGAAGATATTTAAATAAAAATAAATAAGAATTAGTTTGTTAATGGAATTATTTAAAAAATATTACGGTTTTAATATAAATGATAAGCGAATAAATTATTTTTTACGCGGTTATTTCCATGTAATAATAAAAAGGTAAAGCGGATATTAATTCTTATTAAACTTTAACAGTTTTTACTTAATAAGCTCGCGAATAAATTAAACGAAATTCAAAGTTTTTATTTAATTCAAAATATAATCTGATTAATTTAAGTAATTTCTAGGTTCGATAAATAATAACATTAAAATATTCTAAAAAATTCCTGATTTCTTACATTATGTGGAATATATGAAAAAGTGTCGGCAGATATGTTGCACTTAATCTATGGGCTAGGTGTCTTAATTCCTGGTTACCTACTTATCTGCAAACGGGGGGAGCAGCCACATATAGCTACTTCCTACTTTATTCCTATAATCCTAGGGCCACAAACCAAGCCCTTTTAAAAAATTACCTTAACGGCTTATACGCCCTTATGGCCCTAAGGTTACTATGAAACTATTTAAAGTTTCGCTGCCGCTTTTAAACTATTAAAAAATTATTCCTTCGTTCGATTTACCGTCCGGCCCGTATAAATCCTAAAGTCCTTTTAGGATAAAATATACCTTATTTATTTTAACCTTACGCTTTTTATTATTTTTTTATTTCGGGTAATTTTTTGCCTTATATCCGTATTTATTATAATAAAAATAAAATAATTAACCGTTTTTATCCCAGATAAACTTATTTTATTATTACCGTTTCGTATTATATATATATATATTTTTTTTATTTCGTATTTTTTTTTCGAAATTTGGTTAAAAAATCGTTATAGATTTAATTTACCGTTATGGTTAAATATTAACCAAATATTTTTTTATTTACCTTTTTTAAATAACTTTATTTTAATTCCGAATGGAATTAATAAATATATTAATTTCGTTATACCGTCGTATTAAAATTTTAAAATTAATTCTATAAATTAAGCTTAATCGTTTAATATTTTATTTAACGAATTAAAACTAGATTCAAAAATTTATTTTCCAATTAATATTTTTAATTTTGTACGAATATTTTAAAAGTTTAATTAATTCCGTATTTTTCGAAAATTTTATTACAATTATTATAAAGCTTTTTTTAACATTAATAATAATCGCGGCGGTTAATTTAATTTTATCCACTTAAATAAATTTTACTAAATTATTATTATAATATTTAACTGTTATTAAAATTATATAAATAACCGTTTTCCATATTTCCTAATTCTTATTATTTTGTAAAATATTTTCCTCGCTTAATTTAAATTTAAAATCTTTTTAATCCAGATATGTATTTTTCTTATTTTCGCTTTCGTTCGATAACTTGGCGAATACCTTTATCATTTGCTCCATATCAAAACCCTCCGGTTAACTTCCTACGTCTTTTCCGGACGCTGTAGCCTTGCCGGACGCCATCTTGGCTGGTTCTCTCGTTAATGTCTCTCTCTAGGTCCTTTCTGGTCCTTTCTCTGGTCCTCTCGGACGTCACCGCACCGGCGAGCCTTCCGCTACTAGTCGATCACGGCCACTGCAGTACTTCGCAGACGCTCGTTCTGGCTGAGCGATTCGAGGGTACCCGTGACGCCTTCTCTCTCAAGGCCGGGACTCGTCAGTGTTCCTTGCTTCAAAGCGCCCTCTCGCGCCGAGCCTGCCGTTCCAAGCCTTCCCCCCTCCTTGTCCCGGAGGGGTACCTCAAGTGCAACACAAAACGGGTGGATCGGGGTGTCAATTGTGCCAAATGACGGAACCAGAAGATGTTACCATGTCGGCAGATGTGTTGCATTTGATCTGTAGGTTAGGTGTCTTGATTCCTGGTTACCTACTTATCTGCAAACGGGGGGGGAGCAGCCATATATAGCTGCTTCCTGCTTTGTTCCTGCAATCCTAGGGCCACAAACCAAGCCCTTTCAGAAAATCACCTCAACTGCTCACAAAAAGCTACATTTTCGATTTTACCAAAAATATAAATAACTTTTCGCAAACGGCAAAATTCGCTTGATGGAAAGTAACGCTATTATATCCTTATACTACAAACCGATCTATATAAATCGCGGATTATTATTACGTTATAAGTTTAATAAATATCGGAAAAAATTATAAAATCGTGATAAATCGCGCCTGGTCCTAAGTAAAATATACTATATATATCCGTTCGGTTTAAATTAATAACTTATATTGTAACGATAATTTTAACAGTTTAAATACGAAATCGATACATAATTTATACGTCTTCATAACGTAAAATCGTGATTTCGGTTATAATAACGCCGATATTTATACGCGTAATTCGCGACGTATTAAGCGATTTTAATTAAAAACTTACCTTATCCCCCTTATTTATGACATCGGCGTAAAATCTAACGTTCTTTAATATTTTTAATTTTCTAATCTTACATTTATTACAGTACCCATATTCGCATAATTCGTTTACTTCTATATCGTTACCGGAATCGCCGGTATCGCTAAAACGTGATAATCCGTAACCTAACGTTATAAATTATATATCGGAAAAAACCGAAATAATAATGCTTATCGAAATGAAAAATTTATACGTTAGAAATAAATAAGGCTTATCGGATAATAATAATGCTAACAGGTTAAAAAACACTCACGATATTAAATTAAAAAAGTACAATCGAATTTTAACAAGTATTAATTAAAACTAAAAACAAAAAACGCGTTCGGGTTCGGTATAATATTACAATCGCAAAACGCGGTAACTACTAATATTTATATAACGTTAATTAAAATTATTAATATATTATCTATTTATTAAATTTATTTTCTTTTCTAACTTTTGATTTATTACATTTTATATATGATATTAATTTTTCCTAATTCGGATTAATTATATATTATAATACATCTATAATAAACTTTTTTAAGTAAGAAAATTAAAAGATTTTAATATTATACGTTTTAATATAAAATTTATCGCGGTTATTAGCAAAGTACTTTTTTTAACTGACACTCTTTTCTTTATAACTCCGGATTAAAATTTTCTGAATTCTAATTTCTGGTCCCTTTTTTCGAACTTATCCTATTAATTTTTAAAATATTTTAATTCGAGTGCAATAATTAAAGTAAAAAACCAACTATGGAGGTAAAAAAATCATATAAATAATTTGTCGCCACTATTAGAAAAACTATTTTTTCTTTACTAATATAATTATTTTAACCTCCGCTTTTTTTAAATAGTAATTCGAAATATTTAAGGTTTTAAGTTTATAATAAATCCTTATCAACTACGCCTTATAATTTTATTTTCCTACGATCGGTATTAATATTTATTAACCTACGGTTTTAATTAATATTTTTCGAAAAAGATTTTAATACTTATTTTTTATTAGCGTAATTACGAACTTCTTTAATCTTTATCCTTAGTATTTTTTAAATTTAATTATTTTAAAATTCTATATAAATATAATAAAAATCGGGTATTTAGGATAAGGGTCGAAATCCTCTGTTTTAATACTAACTATACCGCGGTATTTAAAAATCTAATTTTTGTAAAAGATTATTTAATTAATAACCCACCGCCCATAACTACGGGATTTCCCTTCGTTTAATATTATAAAAATAACGTTTATATAATATATACTACAAAACGTATTACGGTTTTATACTTTTAATTAGCAATATAAAACTACTATATCCCTATTATTATTTATATTATATAAATTATTAATACTTAAGAAAAATTAAAAATGGTCAATAGCTCGAATTATACGATTTTTTTTAAAAATATATCCGTTAAATTTATAATATAGAAAAGGTTTACTACCCAGTTTTAAAAGTTTACTATTTAATAATCCGTATTCGCCGTATTAATACCTTTGTTACTATATTTTAATATAATGAAAGAAACAAATAGTACTACAAAATATTTAATAAATTTTTTAACATTTAATAAAAATAAGGATTAAAAAGCGTTAATATATGTATATGTATTTTATTAAGGTCTTATAAATTATATATATATAAACAAAATTTAGAAATATTAATTTAGGTATTATTCCGATAAAATTATAAGTAAAATATACGTTAATATATATATAATAATAATAATACCACGTTTCACAATATATACTAATAAAGCCCATTTTTAAAAAAACTTATAGTATTATAACTTTATTAAATAATTATTGAATTTAAACGAATTTATTTTATTAATTGGAGTAAAATTTAGAAAAACGGTATATATAGTTAAAAGTAAGCTACGGAATAAGGCGCCGTAATTAATATACTTTATATCGAAAACAAACTTAGCGCCGTTACGAATTTTACGTACGCTTTAATTCTTTATTAAGTTATTATATATTCCTGATACACGAGTATTATATTTTATTTTATTAAATAACGATAATACCATTATAATAACTGTATAATATTAAGTACATAGAAATAAGCAATTATAACTAAAATATTTCATAGTAGTATAAATTTACCAATATAACTTTAATTTACTTAATACTAAAAATAAAATTATAAAATATCATATATAACGTAAAATTCGTATATTAAAAAACTACAAAATATAGTATTAATATTAATAAAAAATATATAATAAATTATAATATATTGAAAAACTAACAAATAAGAATTATATTATAAAATATTCTAAGATGTATGCAAAATTAAAACTAAAATATATATAAGTTTTAAAATGATGCAATTATAACTTTGCAAATTATTAAGTTTATATAAGTTGTTAAGTATAAATAAAGAATTAACGTTATTCTTTTGTAACGAAATAATAATATACTTAAAAAATTTTAAGTAATTCTATACAAGTTATATAAAACCGAAGTTTTATTTTGAAGGTTTTAATATAATTTATAAAATTATTTTAATTAAACATATATACTTATACCTATGTTAATTACTTAATACATAATTAATATTGCTTATTTGAATATAATTTTTATAATTTTAAATACCCATTCTACTTTAATAAATAAAATTACGTTTTACGACGTAATAATTATTAACTCAGTTTCTTTTTATTATAATATATATTATTGTATATTTTATACTATTCTGAAATGTTAATAATCTTTTTACCGAAATAATCAATATAACTTATAATATATCTCCGGATAATCTATTTTGAACAAACCCGAAAAATATTATCCTTTTGCTTAAAAACATTAATTCGTTAATAATATTCTCGAAAAATAACTTACTTTCGAAAACAATTTACCCTTAAGGAATTATCCTAAAAATGGGTAACAAAATCCCAGCCTCAAAATCATTAAAACTAGTACTGAAATAAAAATAAAAATAAAAATAATTTATTTCCGAAAAATAATACCGGTGACGGATAATAAAAATCTAGGCTATAAACTAACCTGAATCAGTACCGGAATAAAATAATCTATGTCCGAGGAATAATTTTAACAATGGGTAATAATATTCGGGACCAAAAAATAGCCGGAACGGGTGCAGGAATAGAAATAAAAACAAAAATAATTTTTCCCGAAAGAATAAGCTTAAAAATAAATAATAAAATTTCGAATTAAAAAACAACCGGAATTAATACCAAAGTAACTTACGATATAACGAAACTAACGATATACTCTTAATTAAAACATTTTGTATAAACTAAATTATATTTAATTATAATAAAAGATAAAACGTTTTTTATAAAAAAAATATATTAGACGTAATTAATTCCAAATATTAGGTATATACTATAAAGTAATATAAATATAACGGACAATTAAAAAATAAATTAAAACCTAACTTTTGAACATTAATATAAATATATACTAAATAAAAAAATCTTACTGTTATTAAAAATTTGAAAGCTCGATAATATTATAAACAGTGTATATTACGAATAAAACTTTTAATTACCGAAAAGTTTAACATTTACACACATAGTAAATATTAACAATATATTTCGGGATAATATAAATAATAATAACAAGCAAAATAGAATTTACGTTATAACGGAATATACCGGCCTTATAAACTATTAAATTACTAAATTAATTACAGACCTTTAATTAATTACAGTTTTCGGAGGTTAAATAAAAGGTTATATAAAGTAGGTACGGTATAAATAATACAAAAAAGAATTTATAACTTTATAAACCGCGTCGCTTAACTAAAAAATACATACTATAAAACTATTTTATAAATATCATAATTTACTAAATTATACGGGCAAAACAAATGTAAATTATACATAATAACGCAGTAAAGAATATTTTTACACAATTCTTAAATATTTAGCATTATTATACAATCCGAATAAACGTTTCTAAAAAAGCTTAAACGTGAATTTTACAGCGAAATTAAATATAACTTTAAAAGCCGAAAACGTAAAAATTATTATTAATACATAAACTACAATAATACGCGAAACAGAAAACAAAACGAAAGGAAAAACTTTTAAAAGAAAACTTAAAAATATTAATTAACAACTAAATTACAAACAGGGTATAGGGATTAACTTAAAATTAGTCGTTATATTTAATTAAAAATAATATAATATTTTTATATAACTTCACTAAAAGTAAAACGTTCGAACCAAATATAACTAATTAAAATTACACAAATTATAAACATAGCTACTTACATCCGTTACATTAATAATTATACTGCGTATCTTATTATAAAATATTATTTTTTTTATTTACGGGTTTATTACCAGAAATAAATAAATTAGGTTAATATAGCGATTTAATAACCGCGGTAATATATAAAACGATTCCTAAATTAATTAACTAAAATTTTATAAGTGATAAAATTATATTAATAATAAAATTATCATATAAATATTATCTCGCTTATAAAAAAATATAAAATAGTTAAAAGGTAAATGATTATATGAACCATTTGTTTGCGTCCCATAAATCCTTATTTTATTTATCCGCTAATAACGAAAATAATAACGAACCGGGTTAATAAAACTCTTAGTTAAATTATTAATAATTTGCATTATAAGATTATAACTTTTTTCCAGATTTAAGATACTACGGCTATTCGAATCTACTTTATCCTTAACCAACTTAATATTAAAAGTTTTTTAGATAATTATATTAAAACTATTTATAAATTGTTTTTCGTTTTTTATTATAGTTAATCCATTAAATATAGTTTCGTTATTAATACTAAATACGGTATTATTAAAATCGATAAGCTTAAGTTTTATAACTTTACGGCTCCTGGCTAAACTATTCTCGGATTTTTAATTATCCTTTTTAATCTGAAATAAAAATCCCATAATAAGCTAAAAATTGCGAAACAGAAAATAAAGGCGTTCGAAAGTTTCGTTACGAAAATTTTAAATAATATAACGCTTATTTCACGAAAAAATATAACAGGTATAAAATTCGTATTACAAAAAAATATAATACCCGATTAAAGACAAATTTCGGAAAAAAATAATATTAACGTTATATATAATATTTTTCGCCCGGCAAAGTTTACCAGCAAGCTATAAACTATAATATTCGGTATTTAATTAAATATTTTCTATATTTTATTTTTATATTTTATTTCAACTAAATCTAATACTCTAAAACGTAATGTCTAATCGAAATAAAATATCTTTTTATCGTAATTAAATTAAGCGGCCACATATAAAATAATATCGTTATTAACCGCCTAATATAATTAACGTTGTTATATTATATAATATGAAAAAATTATTAATAAATTTAGGTTTTTTGTTTAAAAAATATAATAATTTTGAAATCTTTATCGATAAAAATAAGATCGATTAATAATTAATTATAACTTTTAGTAAAGTTAAAAGAATTATTGTTTGATAAAATATTTTCTGTATTAAAAATAACTCCGGTTTTACGGCTATCCGATAAGAAAACTTTATTAAGTACGTTTAAATTAAAACCTTACTGCTTAAATAATAATATAAAGAAGTTATATTCCCTAATTAAAAAACGAAATATTTACGAACTATTCGTTAAATTATTATTATTACCAAATAAGGTATTATTAGCAAATAATAATAAAAAACCTTTCGTTAGAAAAACCTTTATTTATTAATGTATCTTAATTAAAATACTTAAAACCTATATTATATACGATAATTTCGAACATGGCGACGGTTAACCGCAATTATATAGATTTTATAAACTAGATAAATTATACTTTCGAAAAAAAAGTTTCGATCGAAATATTTTCGGTAATTCTATATACGTTAAACGTTGTATTAATAAAAAATTCGTATTAAACGCGCAATTTCTATAAATATAATGCAAATTTATGAATATTATATATATAAAATAAAAAAATTATATAAGTAGAATTTCGATAGTTTTTAAGATAAGTACGTTATTTTATTTAAGAAATAACGATCCGCTTTTAAAGTTAGCAACGCGTTATACGTTCCGGTTATATTATCTAGTTAATAAACACTTATAAATATAATTAAAAAATTTATATATATATATAAAATAAAATAAAAGCAAAAACGAATTACCGTTTTTAATCGTCTAAATTAATTTTTTCGGTTTAATTAACTTATATTTTCCCATTATAATTAGTAATTTTCTAATTTCTGTAAATAAAATAAAAAAGTTCTGAAAATAGATAACATTTTTCTTGGAATTTATATATTCTTTGGAAAAAACTTTAATAAATGGTATAGGTACCGTCGATAATATCTTCAGTTTCGTTAATTATATTTAATGAAATCTAACGGCGTTGAATATACGGTATACGTTTTAATTTAGGAAAATTAGTAGATTTTTATTTATTGTATTTAAGCAACGTATTAATAAAAATAAGAAATAAAATTTAAATAATATTAATTCCGAACTAAGTAAAACTATTAGATAATACCAAGTATTATTATAACAATTTATAAAACCATTTTATTTTATAATATTAACTAAGCTAGAATATAAGTTATTTTAACTTTTTTTTAAAAATACGATTATATTAACGAGTAAAAGCGGTAATAATATTCCGTATAACGGTACCGGATCGAGATATTATATTACGAACATAATTTTAAATATTAAAATTATCGTATTAAACTCATAGTAAAAAACGAAAGTGCCTTACGGTTGATTAACTTTAACCTTTTTTATATTCTATATTAAGAGTATATTATCTAATATAAATATGAAATATAGGAAGTCGTATTTAATATTTAACGTTCAACCTTTTTGATAAGTTGTTAGCAGTTACAATGATTAAATGCAGCGCACTGGCGCAAACTATGTATTGATGTATATCTAGATTGAAAAGGTCTAGGGCAAATCCCCTTTAGATATACAAATCTATGCTTAAAAATCTATTTTATAATAAAGAGTATTCTAAGCTATATCTTGCAATCTAGCCTATTAACCGTAAGTACCTTAAAGCATTAACTGCTGATAGGCTTTTTAGTTATAGGTAATCTCGGATATTGAAATTCTAATTTGTTCGAGAATTAAATCCTTATCTCTATTAGTTTTAAATCCCTTCTAATTCGTGTTATATTGTTTAACTTTTAAAGTCGCCATAAATTGTTTTAAATTAACTCTATCTAAGCGCTTTATAAGTTTATTTATTAGGTTATCATTATTTTTTATATATTAATAATTCATATTATTTTTTAGTACCTTTTAACGGCTGTAATTGTATTTTAACCGAATATAACGTTTTTTCCGAGTTATTTTTTATTATTATTTATGTTAACGTATTTATATTATCGTTTTAAATGCGACTAAGGTTTTTAAGTTTAAATTTTAACTTGATTTAAAATTTTTAAAATCTTTATTAGTTGTATTACAATGACTTTTTCCTTTACGTATTTTATTTTAATGATATATTTAGTTCTAATATCTTATAATGTAGAAATTTATAACATAGATATTTTAAGTATGAAAAAACCGTACTCTAAAATCGATTTAACCGATGTGTTATCGTTTATAAAATTTATATTTATTATTTCGAATAAGCTGAAATAATTATATTTCTAGTCCGAGTACTTTATATTGAAGCTCTAATATTGAAAAAATAAATTTGTTATATAATGTAAGTACTATGATAATTATTTAATATCTTGCTACTATTTTAAGAATAAATTATTTATATATTTAGCTTAAATTAACGTTATAAACGCCGTATTAGATTTAATAATATAACTTAAAAAATTGAATTGTTTTATACAGCTTAATTAATCCACTATATTTTCCTTATTAATAGCGCGCTTATGCCTTATAGCATATTATAAATTATTTTTAGTAAATAATGTAAATTACTTTTATATAATTTTAAATCTTAATAACTGTAATAATTCTTTATTATATTATTAGTAATTCAATTTAATGTTTTAAATAAATAACGAACGGATAATTCGTAAGTTTAAATATTAAATTGCACTGGTTAAATTCTTAATATGTAGCTTTTTAACAATTCTTTTATTCATATTTTTTAAGCATTCTAGGTTAAATCTTATAAGTTAAAAATTATTAACGTAGGAAGTAATAACGTTCTTTAATTAATCGTTACGCTAAATCGCGTTATTCGACATTAATAAACAAATATCTTATTTTATAAATATTTTTTAAGTTTTTTTTATCAAGTAGTTCCGGACTATTTTAAGCCGTATAAGAGGTTTATTAACTTTATAACTTTTTAAAAACAAAATGATACTTCGTTTTATGTTTCGGGTATACGCCTAAATATTTTTTAATATAAGAAAGGTTTTCATATAAATATCCTCTTTTAAGTTAATATTTAAGTACGTAGCAATAAAGTTAATTTAAAGTATTTATCAGCTTAACGTAATAACTAATACTCTTAGACTTTTCTACTACATAGCTTTTATAATGTTAATTATTATTTCGTTATAATTAATACCTTTCCGTTAGATAAATCTTTTTGTATAAATACGGGCTTTGTACTTTTTTAATTTTTTATGGACATCTATTTTTTTCAGTATTTATTTCGCGTTTTAAGTTTTTTAGTATTTCTTTTAATAACCGGCTGTCGTTTTTTATAACGTATAGCGTATAACCGTTTTCATTATTAATATTGCTTAATAATAAGAGGAAATAAAAAGGGTACGAGTACGGGTCGTAACTGTTCGAGTTGTAATTATTTAAATTATTGCCTTTTTAGGCTAAAGCTAGTTTTAACTTACGTATTAGCTTTAAAGCTTCATTTGAGGCCTTTAAGGCGTATAATTTATTAACCGTCTTTTTCGGGCGTCCTTTTTTACGTTTAATTTATTTGATTTCCTAGTTTATATCGTCTTTTAAATCGACGTTATAGCTTTTAGTTTTTATTTTAACGCCCTGCTATTTTTAACGGTATTTTTAAACACTTTTATACGGCTTATAAAAGTAACCCCATAATATCTTTTAGGCTCGGGGGTTATTTTGATTTTCTTTAAGTTCTTATAAATAGTTATATACGGTGTTGTTAATAGTTTACCGCCTTTTAATAGCTATATCTTATAATTATATAACCCTTAATAACTTAATAGCACCTTTTTTATTTTACGAGTTATTAACTTTTTTAAACATAGTTTTATCGTTTTTATGAGTTAAAACTATATACTTCCTATTAAGGATTCGAAAGTAACTATTTTTAAGCTTATGGGATTTATTATAGTTATATTCGAATACTTTTTCGAAGTACTCGATTACTATTATATCCTTTACCTTGGATTACCCCGTCCTATTAAGTGTATACGTTATAGCTTTTATTATAAGGTTCTAAAAGTATATCGGTATCTTTATCTGGGCGAAAGTTATACGCGTTTCGTTTTAGAGAAATTTTATACCACGTTTCGCGATTCCGTTTTAATATTAGTTATAAGCGCTGGAAATTATAAGTTTAATACCCTCCACTACGTAAAAGTCCTTGACGATCGTTATACCGAACTTCCTACTACCATTAAGGCGTAAAATTTACGCTTTTTTGTTCTTTTTACCTTTTACTAACACTATTTTTAATTGTTTAAATATCTGAATAATATAACTATATACGCTGTTTTATATTTATTTTTTAATTTTAAATAAATAATATTTTTAATAACGTGATAAATCCTTTATAATAAGCCCGAAAAGAGCTGTTATTATTGATACTAATAACTTTAACGGTTTTTATATTCTACTAAGTAAAATCCTTTACGTACGTTACCTTTTTTATAAGTTAGTAGACGGTATTTTCCGTATTTTTCTTTCGTTATAAGCTATATAACAATACGATTTTATATTATTAAGATTTATATTTATTTCCATAAAATATTTAATAATGTAAACTAATCTTTTATTACTGAGATAGTAAAAGCGGCGGTATTATAAAATAATTTTCTTTATAACTTCGTCCATTATAAAGATTTTTTCGTTTTGAGTAATGTTTATAAAAGTACGCTTTAAATTTAAATTATTACCTTTTCTTTACTAAAGGGCCACTCTAGCCCGTGTTACTATTAGTCGTGTAGGGATTTCGACTTTTAATAATAAGCTTTAGCTTCTTATAAAAGCATAAGAAAAATCCTTTTCGGAAAAGTTAATAGTTATTTACTAATACTTATTAGGGTTAATTAAAGTATTCTTATTTAAGTAACTATTTTTATATATATAATACTTTCTCAGAAAACACATTTGGGGGGAAATTGTCGATTTATAGGGTGTACCTTATTATAACCTTATTATTCTCTTTATAAAATCCTTTTAATAGCTATTATATAATGCTAATAAAAATGGCAATTATAGGTTCTTTACTTATTATTATGAGCAGTTGAGGTGATTTTTTGAAAGGGCTTTAAGTTGTGGCCTTAGAATTGCAGGAATAAAGCAGGAAGCAGCTATATCTGGCTGCTCTCCCCCCAGATTGCAGATGAGTAGGAAACCAGGAATTAAGACACCTAGCCCATAGATTAAGTGCAACATATCTGCCGATAATTATAATATAAATTCCCTTGAACTTAATATCCAGTATTGAATTTCTCTTAAAGTTATTAATATTGTTAATAATATAAACGTTCGCGTTTAAATTCTGAAGTAACTTATTTTTATCGTTTTTTATAAAGAAATATATATGCAAAAATATAGCGTTACTTATAACTATCGTCTTAGTTACTTTAAGGCATTTAGCTATTATTAATTTAGTGCTTTTAATTACTTAAAGCATAAGCTTCTTGGTCGCTTACAGCTATAACTTAGGACATTTAAAGCTGTTAGTCTTTATGTAATTAATATAGTTATTTACTGTAGCTTTAGTCGCTTTAGCGCTTTCGACTATTAAAGCTTTAATAAA
Source organism: Monosporascus sp. GIB2 (assembly GCA_004155935.1). NCBI lineage: Eukaryota > Fungi > Ascomycota > Sordariomycetes > Xylariales > Monosporascus > Monosporascus sp. GIB2. Next base: position 19,484 of record QJNV01000463.1, read on the forward strand.
GTTAATTATTTTATTCTATTACCATATAAAGTATTAAAGTTGTTGCTTATTAACGTAAGCGCTAAAGGTTTATTTAATAGACCAGTACAGATCTTTTAGGCCTTTAAAGATAAACTACTTTTCGCTTTAATTATTATCACGGGTACCGCGAAAGCTGTTGCTTCGGTTGTTTTATTTATTGTTACCGCTATTACTATTACCTTAACGCTAGCTACGTTGTTCTTTTTTGCTTTTGTCGTTCCGCTTCTTTTTTTGTAAGTTAAGGCAGTCCTTTATTATATGCCCGTATTTCTCATACTTAAAGTAAAATAGCTTTTCATCCCGATTCTATACGGGCTTATTATCTCCCGAGTTGTTATTTTTATTATCTTTGTCTTTATAAGCGTTAACGAGCCGTCTGTTATTTTTTTTCCATTAAATCGCTTATAGACTTCGCTGTTAAAGTCGTTAATTAGTTATTAAAAATAGTAATCCGTTTACCGTAGTACTAATTAAATGGTTTTATAATAACTATAAAGGCGGTCCTTTAAAATAATAAGGAATATTATAATTTACTCTTTCGTTTTGAATTCTATGCAATAACCTTTTACTTTGCGGAAAAGTTTTTAAAATATAATAGTAAACTGTACCGGGTTTCTTTCGTCGTAACTAACTTTATTACGTTTTTTCTAAAAGGATATTTGTTGAAATTTACCTATTATAACATAAGTTTTTTAAAAAGTTCTTAACATTTTCGTACTTTTTTTCATACTTATAAATAACTTTAAAATTATTTTTTATAAATTTTAATAATAATTTTCGTTAATCGGAGCTGGTTTAATTATTTTAGCTTTATTTCCTCTTCATACCTACATTTTTATAGTAAAACTTAAGACGTTTATTTTAAAACTCTTAATTAACTCAGCTTATCTGTAACGGCTAGGTTAATTAACCAACTATTAAACCTAAGTTGACGGGTTTATGTTGGCAGAGTACTGTGAGAATTTAAGCAATGAAGTAATAAGGTAACTTAGTTACGTTTCGTAATACCAAAGGTGCTTTAGGTAACGAAGTTATATTAAAAGTTGTCGTTATTTAACTAGGTATTAACGAGCGTATATATCTATATTTCTTAATAATGGCTTATTGTTATTTAGTGATACTTATTAAGTAAGATCGATTTTCCCTTAATGCTGTTTAATAATTATTATTAAGTATTATTTACGTAACTTAATCCATTTGGGCCTTGTTTTACGGCTTGCCAAAAGATCGTTTTCCGAGTTCCGTTTAGTTGTGTTATAATACGATTTTTTTTTTTCGAAATTTTCGCCTCGAAAATTGTAAGTTTTCCCTTTTTATTTTATATGTTAACATGGTTTATCGAGTTAGAAAAATTGCTTTTCGTTTTTTTATTTTTATTGCGAACCGTTTAAAATTGTTTGAAATAATTTAAAATTTTAGTTTCGAAGTTATGCCTTGTTTTTGGTATTTTTCTTAAGGTATTAAATGTGAAATGATAAAAAACGTTAAAAAATGCCGAAAATGTATTCGCAAAAATTGCTTTTGTAATGGTAATGGCATTTTTATTTAATTTTTGGATAATATTAGCCGGGAAAAACGTCGTTTTAAGCTGGAAAAGGAAGTTGCGGAAATACGATTTTTTCAGGCGTAATAGGAGGTTATTAAAATTTTTTTTTATCTTATGCGGTTACGTAAATAAAAAAAATTTTTACATTTTAAGGGCGTAGAGATGGTATAGCGTGGTTTGTAGTCGTTGGATAAACTAGAAAAATAAAAACGTCGTAAACAGGTTAACGCAGAGGTTTTCGTGGCCGCGCTTATGCCGCTTGTTGGCCTAGTGGATTAGTCGGGTATTGAAAATACCGATTTGTCCGCCGAAAACGTTAACTGGAGTTTTATCCTTGGTGGCCCCGTTATTGCTGGTAGAAATTTTTTAGCAGACGTTACGTACCGACAAAATTTTTAACCGGTTCCCAGGACGTTTTTAAGTCCGGATATCTTTTTTATTTGACCAAATACTGCGTAAATCCGTTAAATTTTCGTATATCCAGGATTTTTTTTTGTTTCGTATTTTTGTTTATTTTCCATTTTTATATTGTTTTATTTGGTATATACCTTAATAATTCCTGCTGTTAATTCGAATAAGGATATATAAAAAACTGGATGGAGTTTAACTTTAGGTAGTAAGTTTAATTAATAGTTGCTATTTAAAATTTTTTTAACGATTTTGTAAGGATTAATATATTTGAAGTCGAGTTTTTTGTTAAATCGTTTTATTTAGATATTTTTGGTAGCTAGGTAAATTATTTTTCTTTCCGAAAAAGTTAATTTTTTTAACCGTTTTTGGTTATAATATTTTTTTATTTGGTTACGTACGAATTCGAATTTTGTTTTTATTTTTTGATGTAATTATTTAAGTTGTTTTAACGTAAAAATTACTTTAATATTAAAAAGTTTTTTTTTCTGTAATTTTCGGTAAATTTCCGGAGTAAATTTAAAATTAGTTATAAATAAAGTCGTTTTGATATTTTTATGATAATTAATGTTGTAAGCGATTTGCGTTATTAATAATTTTTTTACCTAGTTATTTTGTTCGTAATTAATATAATATTATAAGTACGTTTTAAGTATTTGGTTTTGCCGTTTTGTTTATCCGTTTGTTTGGGGTTAAAAGGTATTAGATAATTTATAATTAAGGTTAATTTATATTATTAAGTTTTGCCAGAATTTAAAAGTAAACGTTATGCCTTTATTTAAAACGATTTCGTATAGTAATTCGTATGTATTAAAGATATTTTTAAAAAAAATGTATATTATTTGTTTAGCGTTTATGTTTTCGTTATAAGGTAAAAAATAAGAAAATTTTATAAATCGATTAATAATTACGAAAATGTTATCGTAATATATATTTGTAATTGGGTTTTTTGATAAAGGAAATTTAGTGATAAAATTTATAGTGATAGAATTTTATGGTCGTTTTGCGATTGGTAATGGTTATAGTTTTCCGTAAGGTTTGTGTCGTCGTGCTTTTGTTTTGTTGTAGGTGTTATATTACCGTCGAACTTTTTGTATTACATTTTTTATTTTAGGGAAGGAATATGTACGTTAAAAGCGTTCGAAGGTTTTGTGGATTTCTAGATATTTATGTAAGGGGTGTTCGTGTATTTCCCGTATTAGGTTTTTTTGATATTTTTTTAAGATTTGTATTTTATCGTTTTTTCCTAGTAGGGTATTATTATATATTTTGATTTTTTGATGTATATTTAAAGTTGTTAGTTGTATTATTATAATTTATCGTAGACGTAAATGTTTTTTTTTCGTTATGTCGAAAACCGTATAATTAATTTTGATTATTTTTTTTTCAAAATTTGGTCGTTTGCTAAATATATCGGCTTTACCGTTTTTTAAATTTTTGCGGTAAATAATAACAAAATTATATTCGGTTAGTTTTTCGGCATACCGGAGTTATCGAGTTATGAGTTTTTTAATCGTAATAAATCGGGTAAGATTTTTATAATTCGTATAAACCTTAATTTAATATTAGTTATTTTTAAGAAAATGTTTAAATTTACGAAATGTTTTAATAATGGCCAAAAATTTTTTGTTAGGGATAATATAACGAAGTTCAGGTTTTTATAGTTTATATGAAAAGAAAGTAATAAGGTGTAATATATTTTAATTATTTTGTTATCCGATTATTACGTTTAAAGTATAATTTAATACGTTAATTTTTAGCTTTATTAAGTGGTTTAAATCGTATATAATTAATATTGGTTAATTCGTAATTGTTTTTTTAAGTTATTGGAATACTTTTTCCGTTTTCGGCGTTTATTAGAATTTTTATTTTTTTCGTGTAAGAATATTAAGGGGTATCGTTATTCGGTTAAAGTTTTTGATAAACTTTCGATAGTAATTAATAAATCCGAAAAAGTTTTGTATTTTTTTAATTGTAATAAGTTATGCTTAATTAAATATTGTAGCAATTTTCTTAAGGTTTATTTTGATATTTTTAAAAGTAATAATATGGTTTAAATATTTTATTTTTTGCGTATGGAACTAACTTTTTTTTACGTTAATTAGTAAATTGGCGTTTTGGAGCAATTATAGCATTTTATGAACGTATTGTTCGTGTTATTTCTTAGTTTCCGAAAAGATAAGGATGTCGTCGAGGTAACATATAACGAAAATATTAAGGTATTTTCGTAAGATATAATTAATTATACGTTGAAAAATAACGGGTACGTTAGTAAGTTTTATCGGGGTAATAAAATATTCGTAAAGATTATATTTGGTTCGGAATACCGTTTTCCATTCGTAATTTTTTTTAATTCGAATTAAATTATATCCGTTTTTTAAATCGAAAGCAGTAAATTATTATGTTTTATAGAAATAATCTTTTATTTCGTTAATTAAAGGTAATGGTATTCGATTTTTGACAGTAATATTATTAAATTGGCGATAATTTATAATTAATTATAATTTGCCGTTTTTTTAAGGACGAAAAATATAAGGTAACTAGCTGGTAATTTGGATAACCGAATTTATCCTTTTTTAAATCGATTTTTTAGGTATTTTCGGAGTATTTGTAATTCCGTTTCGTTAAGATTATACATAGGATAAAATTTGGTTAAGGCTTTTTTTTTAAAGATAATTTCGTAATTTTATTTGTTATATTCCGGTAGTTTTGTTTTAAGTTTTTTGCTAAATAATTTTTTATATTTATAATATTATAATAAAACGTTAGTTAATTTTTTTAATTTAGGGGTTAGTTGTTATAAATCGTTATTTAGTTATTGTAATTTTGCTTTAATGGTAGTAATAATACGTCGAATCCTTTTGTAATATTCTTTTTCCTTTTTATGCCTTTTTTTTTGTAAGTAATAAGGTTTTTGTCGTTTTTTCATACCGGCACTCGTCGCCATCTTTAATTAAGTATTAAGATTTTTATTATTTCTTTTTATGTTTGTTATTAGGTTATAAAACAAATTTTATCTGGCCAATATCCTAATTAATTAAGGGGTTATATTGGCGTAACCATATTTTTTTTAAAATCATATCGTAATTCCCTAATAATATAATATCAAAATTAATAATTATATATCGTCCTAATATAACGGTATCGAGGTGATTAATTTTGCGTATAATTTTTCCGTTATTATATAAAAATGGTTAACTTTCGGCTATATTCGTAATATAAAGATTTTTTTTATATCTTTATGGTAACTTAAATCGGTTAACTATTTTAGGTATAATGTAATTACCTTTTAAAGTTTCGTTATCCATTATAACGGTATACTAATATGCTCCAATTCGTAATTTTAGGGTGATGGGATTTTCGTTATTCCTTATCACTATTAAAGCCTTTTTTGGGAGTTCCTTTTAACTCCTCTAGGTTTCGCCTCCCCGTAACTCTTTTATAGGGGGCTTAATTTTTTTAGGGGGTATTCGGGCCATTATATTTGTCGCTGGAAATTATTAACTTAATTTTGTAATTATTTAATAAGGTATTGTTGTTATTCGATTTATGGTTTCAACTTATTAATACGTATTACATATTTTTTGGTATTTTTGTAAAGTTAGTCCGCCCGAAACTTTTGCATTTCGATTTTTTTTTTTAATACGAATATTTTTTCGGTTTGTTATCGCATTTCCTGGTCCTATTAAGTAAATTATCTTTCCATAATATAAATTACATTCTATGTAAGGATATTTTCGTTATTTCCCTATAAGTTTTTAATAAATTAGGTAAGTTTTGCGGAAATCCCTTTTTTTTTTCAAAATTTGTAATAATAAATAACTTAAGGTAAAGATCCGCGATTTATTATCGGATTATTAAGTTAAATTTTTTAAAAGCGGCTTTATTTTTTAAGTTATATATATACCACTTATAATGGCAAAAAGGGTCCCGTTAGGGGTATTATTTACCCAAAAGCCAGCTCCAAAAAGTTATTTTTTAATCGATTTTTTCCTTAGTACAAAAGGTATACAAATGCCGATACTATTATTCGTCGTTCTTATTTTTTCCTATTTAATTAAGAAAGTCGAATTTTTCTTTAATTATTCGAATAATACGTTTTTCGATAAATCGTTTCCATTTTTCGTGGTTAGGGTATTGCTATCGTCGGCAAAAAATGGTGTGTTTTTTTTTATAAATGTTAGGGTATCCAGGGTAAACGCGTTCCGTCTATCCTTAATATTCGTTTAGTTATTTTTTTATTATTTAAAATTACCGTTTTCGAAGTTTTTTTTGTTATATTCGTAAAATTAATTGTTTTAAGTGCCGTTATATTCCGGCTTAAAAAAGTCGTTTGGCCTTTGCTTATTCTTATTATATTTCTTATGTAAAAAGCTTTGTAATATCTTATTTTTTGCGTATTATAACGAAAGTTTTTCCCTTCTTATTCGACGGTAATCCGGTAAGTATAAAAATTTAAGGTTTATTTTGTCGAGGTTTTTTAAGTAACTTATAATTAAGGGCTTTGTAATTAATCTTATTATAATTTTAGCATTTAATTTGTTAAAGGTTTCGTAATTAAATAACTTTAAGTTTTATAAATCCTGGTTTTGTTCCAAACGAGGTATTACCCTTTTTAAAAGCGTTAATATTAGCTGTATAACGAAATTTTTTATTATGCCACGTACTTATTTTTGGGGTAATACGTTTTCGTTTTTCTTATCGTTGTTCGAATTGTCGATTATTAATTTTAATAACTTTTTCGATATATTCGTTAAGGGTATAGGTTTGCTTTATTCGAATTATTTCGTTTTTAACATTATCTTTAAGTTTTTTGTAAAAAATATCGATTAAAACGTTTTTTTCCTTATCCTCTTATCCGGTTTTGGCGATTAATGTTTTGAAATTAACCGCGTATTTAAAAGTAGGTCCTTTTTATTTAAAATCGAAAATTTTTTAAGCGGAAAATCTTTTTTTATCGAAATTACTAAAATTAAAACGAAGTTTATCCTTAAAGTTAATATATAAGAAAAAAATTTCGTTAGTTAAAGTTTTTCGATTATTTTCTGCATTTTTTATATAATCGCGTGTAATAAGTTCGAACCAATTAATTATATTTCCCGTAAGACATATTTTTATTATAAAAATTAATTCGGGGATATTACTAAAACTTAAAAAGCGTAAATAAATACAAACTTAAGTAAAGAAAATTTAAAGATTTCCCTTATTATCGTAAGGTTTAAATTTTTTAAGTTTTATTCGAAAAATAATTAATGGTATAACCGAAATTACCTTAATTTATTCGTTAAATCGTTAATTTTCCTTTTCGAATTTTTTAATATAAGCTTAAAGTTATTATAAAATAAATTTAAAATTATTAATCGATATATTAATAATATCAAATATTACTTAAAATTTAACGGTATTATTAAACAAAAGTTTTTAACGTATAACGGTTAAATTAATTAACTAATTATTAAACCTAAATTAACGGGTTTATGTTAGCAAAATATTATAAAAATCTAAGCAATAAAGTAACAAAATAACTTAATTACGTTTCGTAATACCAAAAATGCTTTGGGTAACGAAATTATATTAAAAACTATCGCTATCTAACTAAGCATTAACGAACGTATATATTTATATTCCTTAATAATAACTTATTGTTGCTTAATGACACTTACTAAACAAGACCGATCTTCCCTTAGTACTGCTCAGTAATTACTGCTAAGCACTGCTCACGTGACTCGACCCACTTGGGCCCTGTTTTACGGCTTGCCAAGAGACCGTCTTCCGAGTTCCGTCCAGCTGTGTTATAACACTATCAGGTAATTCTCCTTATTTAAGGTAAAATTAAAACGTTTTTAACAAAGCTTACTATCTTTATTACTGGACTTCGTGGAGTTCTTTTTGTTATTCTTTAGGCTAAGGTTTAATTCGTTAAAGCTGTTTAAGCTACTAAAGTTACTACTATTAGGTAAGTTATGGCGGTCTTTCTTTTTCTTTAAAGGGCCCTTAACGAATCCGGAAAAAAAGAACTTTTTAAATTATCAGCGTTATCGTATACTATTCTTTTCTTTAAGTGGCTTTCTTTTCTTTCTTTTTAAATTGTTACGCTTTTCGGTAAACCACGTTTCAGGTTTTATTTCGCTATTTCTTAATTAGTTACTTTCCTTTATATCGTTTTTTACGACAATAAGTACTTCTTTAAAGCTACCGGCTTTAACCTTAAATGGTAAGGCGTTTTATAACGCCTTTAGTTATATATTTGTATTACGCGAATTTTTAAAATTTTACGTTTTAAATTAAAACGTACCTAATAATTATGTAAGATATACTTAGGTTGAAGCTATATCTTTCTGGCTAAGCTAAATACATAAAAGTTATTTCAAGATAAAATTCGTACGATAAATACTATATTTAATATTTTAGAAAATAATAATCAATTAATAATTTTGACGATTTAAAATAAATTATATACCTTGCTTCTGTAAAACCTTATTTTCTAATAATTGCCGATAAATTTCGACCTTAATGAACTTCATGCCCGTTAATAAATTTAGCATAATTTATATAATTTAAAAAACGTAAAACTTTACGCGTTAAATTTTGAAAATAAACCTTAATACGTATAAAAGATTTTACGAACTTTTACTAATTTTACAATTCGATTATTTTACGGTTTTCGAGTTATTATTATTATTATTATAACTTAATAAGTTAAAAACTTATTATATTACATAACTTTTATACGATACCCGTAATCCGTACCGGTAAAACTTTTAACCAACCCGTTTTTTTCAAAATAATTAAATCCCTTTAAATTACTAGACGAACGAAAAATATCGATAATTTTTTCGACCCGAATAATATTTTTTAAAAAAATCGTTTTTAACTTTTAATTTTCGGAAACGATATTATTCGCGAAAACGACGGTAATCGATTTGTATAAAAATTTATACCAAATAATATAATACTTATAAAATTATTATTAGTAAAACTAAAAAAAGGAGAAATAATAACGGGCTACAGGATACGGACGTTTAAATTTTAAAACGTTGTAAGCAAAAGGAATACGGGTGATAGTTTGCTCGGTTGCTTCGAATAGTGAAAACCTTTAGAATACCGAGAAGTATCGACGTGGATAGGAGTTGCGGGATAAGATAGCCTGGAGCCGTTTTGGAGTAAGACGCCTACGAGAAGGATAGGTAATAAAACTTAGAAATTAAGATATTAATCTATTATTTTATCCAATTTTGTTTATAAGGTTACGTCTTCTCTAAGAAAAGTATCTAATAATTATATTATATTTTTTTAATAATTTGACGTCGCGTTTAATATTACTCATGTTGTTACTTAAGGACGTATAAAACTTATTTAAATTAACTTCGAGTTGTTATTGTTAAATGAGGGTTTTAAATTAGTTACTTTTCGGCTACTAAAGTATGGGGTATCTTTTAAAAACGCCCCGAAGTCGGGTCTTTTTCCTGCTACTATATTCAATATAAGCTCTTATTCCATCATTTTTTACTGTAAATTTCTTCGTCCTATAAGACGCTCCTATCGTGGGAAGGTTTCGGCTGAGCAGAGGGGAATGGGGTTTCTGATGGGCCGTTTTGTTTAGTAGGGAGCTGCCCGGGGTTTTGTTGTTTGTTCGCCATCGTTAACTAAGAGACTTTCTCTAGGGTCTCGTACTTTCTCCGATGATTTAACTCTGTAAAAAGCCATTTCGTGTAACGTGCTAGGTTGCCAATTAACTAAAAGATGCTACCATGTTAATAGTTTACGCCAGTGCCCTGCATTTAATCACTGTGACTGCTGATATAAGTATCTAAATAACCGGCCGGTAAATTATAGAAATTTCAGGAAGTTAATAACTCGAAGTAAGCGTTATTTAAAATAAAATAAAATTAATACTTTAATATATAAGACAATACTTACGTTATAAAACCGGGTGAAGAAGCGTAATTTACCACCACTGCCGCGAAGTTATAAAGACTTAAGTATATATCCGTGAAAAAATATATTTCGTAAAAAGGAAAAGATTTAATTATAAAACGATAAAGAGATACGATTTCAAGAAAATATTAATTAATTTTTCACTAAATCGAAATAAATTCTAAGATATATAGAGATATACGTTTATAAATTTGATAAATATAGCTAGCTTTAAAAGTGTAAAGCCCGTCTTATCGTACGAAATAATTACTAACTTATAAACGGTTATAATAATACATTCGTATTTATATTTATTGAAAGAGTGTTTAAATATTAATGGTTCTTATAGTTAAAATCGCAGTAAATTTTAAGCAGTATAAGGTTATAAACGTTCTTGTACATACTAACTTACTTTGAGAAATATATATAAAAATGCGCTTAAGATGCCTGTAATATAGCAAAACCTTTCTAATTATAGAAATACTATATAAATTAAGGGGATTACCTTTATTATAATAAGAGAAGTTATTAAGCTAATTAAAAATTTAAAATTTAACCTCGTTTCTTATAAACCTTTATTTATTTATTCGTTAAAACATGTTTTTTGTCTTGTTTAGTGATAATATTATTATAATATATCGTGAAAGAATTAACGTATTACACAAGTAAGCTATATATATACGTGAGTTATATACTTTTTTTTAATAATGTAACCCTATCACTTTAATTCCTTATTTTCGAGTACTTACGATATCAAACGGCTTTTAAAAATATTTAAAATAAATCTAAGTATTTAAGCTAAACAAAACCCGGAACCTTATTATAAAAGAATTGGTTTTACTTATAATATTCTATTTTTTCTTTTATAAACGCGATATAACGATAAATGCGCGCGAGTCGATATTATCTCTCTTATGTAAAAATTAATATCGACCGAAAAGAAATCGATTATTAACCAAATTCTCCCCCTATATACGCGAACGTTTTTTGTTTAGTTTTAAGACGTTAAAAATATAATTAATTTACTGCCCATTTAATATATTACGGGACGGGTCGGAATTAATTAGGCGTCGAGCTTTATTAAACGGCAAAAAAAAAGTACAACGTAATTAAATTAAAATATTAATTATTAACGGATATTATACGAAAATCTCAAAATATTTCGTAAATAATTCGAACTTATTCAGGTTATTGTCGCAAAATGCGATATTATAAACAAAGTTATTTATTTCTACGATAAAATTATATCTTTATTACAGTTTTTAATATTTATAGGTATAATAGTTATTAATATCGAACAACGCAAAAAACCTTAATAAATTGAAAAAACGATAAAAAATAATTTAAAATTACTTAAGGAATTAATCTTTAAAGTTAAATTATATAGTTATTTACTATGATAACGAGGAAAAATTAGGTAAAATTTGCATTTTATAATAATTTATTAGTAATAACTTGTTTTAAAATCGCATTAAGGAATGATAATTAAATAACGAAGAAAATAAGTTTAAAATATATTTATATATTTCTATTAATATACTCGAATACGTATCATATAATCGAATCTTTATTTTATTTTCAACGCCTTCGAAAATTCCTATTCGCTAAAATTCGACAAATATTACGTTAATTATACTATTATTACATTTTATATATTTACGCATTTTTCGTATAAATTTTAACGTTTTAACATTTATTTAAAAACTGCGTTTATTAGTTATATATCGAAAGCTTAAAGCGATAGTATTGTACTTATATTATTAAAAAAAGATTCTACAGGTTTTTACGACGCGTTTAAAATTATTATAATATCTCATAATATTACATCCAGATGTACGGTAATTAGTCTTATTTGGTTTAATCTTAATACCGTTTTTTCCGAATTCGAAATTTCTTTAATATACTTACGCCGATTGTTTTCCTATTAACCTTCGCCGGTTTTATTTCTCCGCTTATAAAAACTCTTAAAAATATCTAATAAGTAACAAAATAAAAACGTTATCAATAAACAGAAATAAAAATTATAAAGAAACCTTGCTTATAAAATTACTAAATCAGTTAGTAATTAATTAAATATTAACTAGTATTTTAATACAAATTACATTCATTAAATTAAAAATCGCTAAATTACGCGAAATTAATTATATCTTAAGTAAACGTTAAAACGTTAACAATAAACGTTTTTAAAAAAAAGAGATATTTATTATAAAAAAGAGGTAAGTTTTCTTTAGCCGAAAAGAAAAAAGGTGGTAAAATATTAAAGCTTATAACAGCTAAAGGTAGTTACTATAAAACGGTTAAAAATAAGGAACGAAATATGGCGTTTATAGTAAGCCCGGAGATAATGCGCGTACTTATAATAAAGTTATAAAGATGTTTAACGAGAAAGATTCCGGTTAATATAAATTAATTGTTACAAGGTGTTAAAACATGTACAACTTACCTATGTAAACAGCTTACTTATATAATACGTTAGAAGATTACTAGTTAATTAAATTAATAAATACGAAAACGATATATATTTATAATGCGTAAGGGCTTATAGTAATTCCTTTTTGTCCAAATAATTTAAAATCAACTTAAAATAAACTTTTAGTTATTTTATGCGATTATATAAATATATTAATTAACTTAATTCTTAGAACAATTTTTAAATTACATTTTATAATACTTATAACTAATCTTGAATTATAATAGAATTCTAATTTAGCATATTTAGACTATATTAACAAATATTAATAAAATCGGTTTTCTTTTTTATATAATAATTGATATATAGTCTAATATATCTTTTATAATATCCCAATTCATCTAATTTATATTACGGTTCAACCAGTAAAGGTTACGGAAACGGTCGTACTAAAACCGAAATAAGGTCCAAGTAGATTAATTACGGGATTAGTATGTATTTAAATAAAAGGACTCGAACTATTCCGTCGGATCATAACGGATTAATATATATTTAAATAAAAGGATCCGAATTATTCCGTCAGATCGTAACGGAATAACAAAAAGATATATACGGCCGAAATCTCATAGTCAGATAACGATAATTTGTAATACAACTTTATTACCCAAAATACCTTTGGTATTACGAAACGTAATTAAGTTATTTTATTGCTTAATTTCTTATAATACTTTGCTAACATAAACCCGTCGATTTAGGTTTAATAATTAGTTAATTAATTAAGCCATTATACGTTATAAGCTTTTGTTGAATAGTACCGTTAAACTTTAAGTAATATTTCGACAACATATTTATTAACAAGTAACCCTTTTATAAGGTTCTTAAGGATAATAATATGGATTTGGATAAAAAGAACTAATTACTTTCTTTAATTAAAAAAAAGTTTTTTAACGTTTAGATCTTATAAATTAACGTATCGGATAGCTTAAGCGAGATAATTCGGAACTTACTTTAACATTTTAGGTAATTCGAACATTTTTAAAATAAATACAATAAATATCTAGCGAAAAAATTATTAATATAGAATAACTTATTTAAATGGTATCCGGTAAGGAACCTAAAGAAATATTAAAACTTTTTAAGCCCGAACCTTTTGATATAACGTTTAATAATTTACAGCTATTTCTTATATAATATCGATTTTATTTCGGATATTTTCCAATTCGATTTATTACGCCAACCGTACGGGTTAAGTTTGTTGCCGAACGATTTTTAGGATATACTATTATTTAGTTTAAACTTACCATAAAAGAATACGTTACGGTACTTTTAAAGCAATAATAACCGAAAGTAATATAAGTTTATAACGATTATAAGAAATTCGAATAAATTCTTTTGAAACTTCTTGAAATAGTAAACGAAAAACGAAAACGGAAATCAAAAATTAGTAAATTACGCTAAAAAAGATTTGTCTTTAGTAATGGTAGCACATTAATTCAATTTTTTTTAAAACTTAATTAAGGACAAAAAATATTAATAGTTTAATTTTTTAACGAGTTAAAAAAATCTAAAACAATTATTCAAAAAAAGCCGATTAAAGTATTTAACCAATTATAGCGTAATAATTATGAAAATTAATAATCGATAATATACTTAACGAACCCGTAACGCTAAAAGGAAATATAACTATAAATAACGTTATAACGTTAATATTAGCGCATTCCAACGGCAGAACATATCTTATGGGACTAAACTTAAACTTATAAAGATTAACGTAATTTAACGATAAAATAAACGACGTATCGAATGTTAAAATTATGGCAAAATGGGCCATAAGGCCCCTAAATGTAAAACGCCTAAAAAATCTCGACAAAATAAACCATAAACCGTCATTCCTACGGGGTAATTTTCAAAAAATACAAAAAGAAAAACAATTGTTATAATACGACGAAACCTTGCAAGATTTTCCGATTAGGATATCTAACAAGGGCAAAAAAAGCCAAAAAACCTTTCCAAATCGGAGTATAGCAATATATTAACTAATTATCATAACCAATTTCGCGAATATAACAAATAAAAATTTAACGACGATTATTTTAAATTATGAAGAAATAACTAGAGGAATATAAAAGATGGACTAAAGCAATTTGTTCTGGTACTTTAAAATCGCTACGGATAAAAATATGCTTTCCTTTATTAACGATATTAATTCTTTAATTATAAAAAGTAAAAACGATTTATTTATAAACGTATCCCAAGAATAGCTCAAAAAAGATTCGATTTTTTTAACAAAATTAAAAAAAAACCAAAACGGATAAAAAATAATATCGATATTTTTATATTATCAACCCCTAAAAAAAATTAACTAGAAAACAACCTAATAAAGTTACCCCCTAAGGAAATAGTGCCCATAAAAGGACCCTTTCTGCCATTACGAATGGCACACGTATAACCCAGAAAATGAAGCGGCCCTAAAAGGATTTAATTTGGCTATACGACAGCAAATCGCCGATTTTCACTTTTAAATAGCCATTACTACGGACCCCAAGGAAAAGGAAAATATTTCGACAAATTTTACCTAACTTACAAAGGAATTATAGGGTAACGATAAAAATACTTTTACATAGAACGCGGTCCACGTTATGGAAAAATAATTTACTTAATGGGATTAGGAAATGCGGTAATAAGTAAAGAGAATACTTTAATTAAAACAATAATTAAGTTGTAAAAAATCCGGATAATATAATTTTATAAAAGAATAAAAAAATATACAGTACGTGTCGATTAATTAAAAAAACAAACAAAATAATAACGATATATCGTTAAGTAATTACGAGATTAGATAGACGATATTAAAAAGTAAATACGACAAACTGAATAACCCTTAAATAAGGAAAATTACTTATAAAAAAGCCGCAAATTAATACGACCTAAAAAAGTTAGCAAAAATTCCCAAAAAGGATTTTAATGGTAATAGGGAATAATAAATATCCTATCGTTTTAAGAATACGAATTGGGATATACTGGTATACCGTTATGGTGGATAGCAGAGTTTTAGGGGGTAATTATATCATACCTAAGGTAATTAGTTAACTTAAATTACTATGGAAATATAAAAAGGATATTTACATTACGAATAGCGCCGAAAGTTAATTTTTTTTTACGATAACGGAAAAATTATACGCGAAATCAATTATTTTGACATTTTCGCCGTAGGAAAATATATAATTATTAATTTCGATATTATACCGTTAAGGAATTACTATATAATTTTAAGAAAAACATGGTTACGTCAATATAACCCTTAAATCGATTAGGTAATTAACTAAGTAAAATTTCCTTTATAATTTAACGATAACCATAAAATAAAACAACAACAAAAATCTTAATATTCGATCAAAAATAACGATAAATGACGGCATAAGAATACGGCAAAAACCTTACCACCCAAAAAAATACGATATAAAAAAATGGGCATTATAAAGAAATATAACGCATTATTACCACCATTAAAACAAAATTACAACAATTAAATAGCAATTTATAACAACTTATCCCGGAAATAAAAAAACTAATTAATGTATTACCATAATACCATAAATATAAACGACTTTTTAAAAAAAAGATCGAAATAAAGTTACCGAAATACAGCGGATAAAATTATGAAATTATCCTTAAGGAAAAAGTATTTACCAAATTTTATCTCATCTATAATCTTAACAAAGCAAAACTATATATATTTTACAAATATTTAGAAAACCGACTTAAAAAAAGATAAATTCGATTATCTAAGACGGCCCCCCCATCAACGCTCCACCCCCTCAACGCGCCGGCGTTTTCCTATACAAATCGTCAAAATCGCTATATTTTCAAAAAGGCTTTAAAATTCCAATAAAAATGGGAAAAACAAGCGGCTTTCAGTATTAAAATCAAATTTAAATCTTATATGTGCTAGAAATATTTAGAAAATCGTTATAATGACGTAATATTTCTTAAGATTTTAATATAATCGATAAAGGTTTTAACTATACATTTTCTACGTATTTTTCAAAAATTTATAACTTTTTTAATATGGAAGATATGAGAAAGATATTTTAAATATAATTATTTAATGATAAGTGCTATAAAACCCCGATTGCGCTTTATATATATCTTAACTAAATCAAAAGATATAATATAAAAACGAAAAGTGGAGAAAATATGGAGAACATTTTGTATGGGAAAAATAATACTATAATTTTAAATATTAATATTACGATAAATAATAAAGACTTAAAAGTAAAAATTTAATATAATATAGAAAGATGAGGATTTTTCAATTGAGAGAAAATCTTGTATTTTTATGTATTTTTGTTACATAATTATGTATAAGTAAACCGACCAGTCCGATCTTAACATTTTGCCATACAATTTATATGGGAAAATATTAACGCTTTACTGTCGCAACTTTAACCTTAATTTTAATAATATAAATATCAATGATATTAAATAATATTTGGTAAACCATCTTATTTTAAGCCATTAATTATTATCCCGGCAGTCGTTTTATTTTATATATTTTTGTTAATTAATTATAAATATGCAATTTTCTTGATTTTGTATGGGAAATGGCGGCGCGTTAAGGGGGTGGAGCGTTGGTGGGGGTGCCATCTTAAGTTACTAACAAAATACCTTATATTCCTCGTACCTTAAAAAAAGGGAAAGCTACGATTAATTATAAATTATTAACAAGTTAACAATATTACTATCAAAAATCGAATACCTTTACCTTTTATGAACGAAATAAAAAATGGTTTCCATAAAATACAATAATTTACTACTTTCGATCTCAAAAATGGATATAACTTAATTCGCATCAAAAAAAAACTACGAATGAAAAATAACGCTTCGAACTAAATATAATTTTTACAAATACCTTATTACCCTCATACAATTTACTAACGCACCTGCTACCTTTTAATATATAATTAATTACGTTTTTAAAAAATATTTCGATATTTTTGTAATATGCTATTTTAACGATATTGTTATCTTTTTAAAAATTTAATAACAACATAAGAAATACGTTTATAAAGTATTACAATTATTTCAAAACGCTAACTTACTAATTAATACCAAAAAAAGCTAATTCCACATACAAAAAGTTAAATATCTGGGCTACATTATTATTCCCGGACATATTAAAATAAACCCTAAAAAATCGCGGCAGTACAGAATTAAGTAATGCCTATAATAAAAAAGGAAATACAAATATTCTTCGGATTCGCTAATTACTATTAAAAGTTTATTAAAAACTTTAACCGGATAATAATACCTTTAAACAAATTCACACGAAAAAAAAAATTTAATAAACGCCAAAAACGGAAAAAACATTTTAGCAACTTAAGAAAGTAATTACGAATTAACTAATACTGATTATATACAACTTAAACTATCTAATTAAGCTAAAAACCAAAGCGTTAAATTATGTTTTAAGCGCGGTAATCGGATAACGAAACGATTAAAAAATATTACACCCTATTACTTTCTTTTCTTACAAATTACAAAAATTCAAACTACGCTATGCTATCCCTGATAAAAAAATTTTAGCAATTATCAAAACATTGCGCGAATTTAAGCATTTTTTAAAAGTAACCACTATCAAATTAAAATTTATACGAATCATAAAAATTTTACCCGGTTTACCACAACCAAAAAACTTACAATACGACAATTTCGCTATGTAGAAAAACTAGCAAAATACGATTTTATTATTATCCATAAAAAAAGATCAAAAAACGGTAAAATCGACGCACTTAATAAACGACCAAACCTTAAAAAAAAATTAAAGTTAATCATATGATTTTTAACACTACTACCGAAAAATACTAACGCCCGCGACGAATTATAATAATACAAACAACATCCCAAAACATATACTAAAAAACTAAATTATACAACCATAATTTACCCAAAAAATAAATAAGTTACAAATTTTAAAAAAGTATCAAAAAAACCTAATACGAAAAATACATAAACATCTATTATACGGATACCCAAAAATCCACAAAACCCTACAACGCCTTTAACGTATATACGATTTTCCTAAAATGAAAAACGTAATACAAAAAATCAAACGTTAATACTATATCTACGCTAAAGCAAAAATACGACGACATAAACCCTACGGAAAACAATAATCACTATTAATCATAAAGCGACCATAAAATTCCATTACGATAAACTTCATTGCCAAACTTTTTTTATTAAAAAACCTAATTACGGATATATATTACGATAGCATTTTCGTAATTATTAATCGATTTACTAAATTTTCTTATTTTTTTCAGGAACATTTTTAATATACATAAATTACCACACGAAATCATTTCGGATAAAAAAATTACGTTTACCTTTAAGTTTTAGCAAAACCTAATAAAGCAAATCGATTTAAATTATAAATTATCTAATACATTTCGACCCTAAAAAAACGGATAAGCGGAAGGACAAAACCAAATACTAAAAATATATTTACGATATTACATTAATTACAAACAAAATAATTAAGTTAAAAAACTACCAGTTACCTAAATAACTTACACTATTAATTACTATAAAAGGATCAAAATAACCCCGTTTATAACAAATTTCGGTTTTATATTAAAACCTTACAAAAAAACACAAAAGAAAAACCACTTAATATCAAAACCATCCTTACATTAAAACAACTTAAATAACTATATCAAGAAATAAAAATAAAATTCGAATTCGTACGTAATTAAATAAAAGAATATTACAACCAAAAACGGTTAAAAAAACCAACCTTTTTAAAGGGAGAAATGGTTAACCTAATTACTAAAAATATCTAAACAAAACAACTTAATTAAAAACTTAATTTCAAGTATATTAGATTATATAACATTATAAAAAAAAAGATTTTTAAAAATAATTACCAACTGGAACTCTTACCTAAAGTTAAACTTCATCCAGTTTTTCATATATCCCTATTCGAGTTAACTACGAATACTATCAAAATATATACCAAATAATACGAAACAAAGGTGGAAAACGAATGGGAATACGAAATAAAAAATATCTTAAATATACGAAAAGTCGATAAGTTTACCCAGTACCTAATTAAATAAAAAAATAACCCAAACTTAAAAACTTCCTAAAAACCCACTAAAAATCTTGCCGGCGCTTAACGCCTGCTAACGAATTTCTACTAATAACGGCGTTACGCAAAACAAAATCCTAATTAAAATTAGGAAAAAACCTTTTAAATAACGATTAATCGGAATTAAAAACGAACAAAAAAATTTCGAAACGTTACTTTTCAGCCGTTAACCTTTTTGCTTTTTCTTATTCCTTTAATTTATCCAAACATTAAAGTCCCCGGTTAACCATATTAACCTTTTTTTTACGAAAAGATTTTTGTTACGTACGAAAATTATTTAAACGAAACAAAATCTCGTCTAAGTAACGCGAAATAACCTTTAACTCCTTACGAATATCGCGTAATTACTAATGAATAAATAATTTTTCTAATTTAAAACGTGTCATCTCCTTATTAATA
Organism: Monosporascus sp. GIB2; assembly: GCA_004155935.1. Lineage (NCBI taxonomy): Eukaryota > Fungi > Ascomycota > Sordariomycetes > Xylariales > Monosporascus > Monosporascus sp. GIB2. The sequence continues at coordinate 39,338 of QJNV01000463.1, forward strand.
TTATTTAACGACAATAACAGAATACCGGAACCGTCGCAATATCGCTTTTTAAAAATATAATTATCGCAACGAAATACGTTTTTAAACATAACGCATTTATTTCCAGCGCGAAAATAAAAAATGTACGGCATAACTTTAAAATCAAAATTAACGACGAAACGAACAAACGCCTTTTTTCCTTCCTTTTGATTACGCTTTAATACCGCTTTTTTTTTTTCGGGCGCGATATTTGCGAAACTTGCTAATACGACCGGATATAATAAAATAAAAAACATTTACTTTCGGACAAAAGTTTTCGGGACAAAAATTTAAAAAAAAAAAAAGGAAATCGTATTACGGTTAAACTAATAAAGGTTACGGAAACGGTCGCACTAAAACCGAAACAAAATCCAAATAAATCAGTTACGGAATTACTATGCATTTAAACAAAAAAATCCGAACTACTCCGTCGGATCGCAACGGATCAATATATATTTAAACAAAAAGATTCGAACTATTCCGTCGGATCGTAACGAAACAGCAAAAAAATATATACGCCCGAAATCTTATAATTAGATAACAACAGTTTGCAATATAACTTCGTTACTCAAAATACCCTTGGTATTACGAAACGTAACTAAGTTATCTTATTACTTAGTTTCTCACAATACTCCGCCAACATAAACCCGTCGACTTAGGTTTAATAATTAGTTAATTAACCAAGCCGTCATAATTTAGTTTAAATATTAATAACATATATTACAAAGCTATCGATCGAATTATATTATACCTAATCGGGATTAAATCTTTAGCGTTATAATTCGGAGGTACAATTTTAGTAAATATTTAAAGAGATACCTTTTTCGTAAAAAGTATAATTAACGAAAAAAGTTTTTAAATTTACGTTATAAAATTACTTAAAAAGTAATAAAACAACGTACGAATAAAGTAGATACAATTATTATTTTTATAATATATGCGGATTTATTATCTTTTATGCAAATTATAAACAAACTTTATTATATTTTGAATTAATTAAAAAATTCAAAGTTACTGTAAATATACAATTATTAAATATATAATACGATAATTAAAAGAATGTATTCTTTATTAACGGCGATATCGTCTTATTAATAACGAAATTGTAGTATGTAGATATATATAACTATCAGTTACGAAATTCCGTAAGAAAGAACTTAATTAAAATAAAATATACGTTTATAGATAATTTTCTAATTAATAAGGTAGTTAAACCTTTATTATATAAATTTTATAAACACTTTAGAAATAATTAAAATTAGTAAATATTAGGAAAGTTTCCGATTAACGAAAAAAATACTTTACTATTACTTTTAAAAGAAATTAGCTAAGTAAAAAAATTGAATTATAGGAGAAAAGGTAAGACAAAAGGTTATAACTTTAGGAATTATAACGATTAATGCCGTAAATATTTTAAGGCGTTAAAGGGGTATATAGGCTAATAAGGGTGCGTTAATATCTTATATATTAAAAAATTCCTCTGATCGGAACATACTTGTTGTGTAGCTAAAATACCTTAAAATACAATACGCGTTAAAGGCACCTGCAACTAGTTATTAATTGCCTCACTGAAATCAGGCCCTATTTTAGAGATTGTGGCTGCGCCGTAGGCGCAGCTGTGGCTAGGGCTTTCAAAAATCTGTAACTCGAAGTACCGACCTACAAAAGACACATAAAAGAGACCCATAAAAACACAAACCTCCAAAATAGGGCCTAATAATAAGTTGTGATTTTTTGCGCTTAATTGGAGCCGTCCCATACAAATTTTAAAAAATCTAATTTGGAAACTGGCAAATATAACAGCAATGAAAATAAATAAAAAATAAGAAAAAACGGTAATATATACAGTTTTAAAAGGGCTTTTAAACCATATATCTAACTTCCCAATCGGGGTCGTTTTGGTGGAAATATTTAAGATTTAAGTTAAAATTCTTATTTGGAACTGTTACGGCTGCACCTTAGCCATCCCGCCACCAGGGCAAAAGATCGGTGGAATGATCGCAATTCTTGGCAATCATTCTTGGTGCTACAGCTGTATATGTACTGGAGCTGTCTACGGTGGACAAGGCCGTGACAGGAACTAACTTTCTAACCGGAACGCCCTTATAGCTGCGATAACGTAATTACCGTATATATCATAGGGCTAGGGGCCTTCCAAGGGTAACTTAGTATGGGAGAAGCCCGTATAACTATTTTTTTATCTGTACGGATTATGGTTATTGCGTCGTAGCTATAAAGGCGTTCCGGTTAATTAAGTCCGGAACATTCTTTTAGTTGCGACGCAATAACCATAACCCGTACGGCCGAAAAAATTGATATACGGGCTTTCCCTATACAGAATATACCTAGGACGCCCGGTGCACTATGATGCGACCGATGGTTGTACTGTCGCAGCCATAAGGGCGTCGCGGTCGCCCATTTCCCAGATACAAATTTAGCCGTATTAGCTGTATTTTCCATCCAAAAAATTGGAAAAAATTCCTATATATATATTAGCTTATATTCGACGCGTATATAAAATATCAGACTTATCGGACGTAAATTTGTTGCGAAATAATTTCTTTTTAATATACATCTTTAATTTTTTTAAAGAAACGGAAGGAAACTTGATAATTTTGGTGAGACGGTACCAAATGAGACCCTTGTTCGCATAATTACAATTCAGGCTTCGTTAGCTCGTTACGGGAATTTAGGATTTGATTGGTTAATTTTTAGCGTGATACAATAGTATAGTAGAAATAAAACGAGCTAGGGAGGCCTGAGCTAGCTGAGGTAATTCATTAATACATAACAACTGATGTCCCTTATATCTAACGCCTATAATTAGTCACTACATAAAAGAACAACTGATATCCCTTAATTCCGACAGATGGCACTCTTCTTTTATTCGCAATACCGACCCCATCAGTTTCCGCAGGAAAATCTTTAGTGGGCCAACTTGTCGACTATAGTGGGCTTAGTTTCCGTTTTAGCTCTAGGCCTAGAATCGCCAGAAAAACTATTGCGGCTAGCGCTGTGTCGGCTTCAAGCGGATAATCTTCCGCTAATTCACACTATCTTCAGCCGTTATACATATACACATCTCAACACTATACTATAAAGCTTTTATCAATCAGTCACCAAGGCTATCTGTAATCGTGTTCATGTATTTTACAGCAGTCTGTGCCGCCTTTTTAGTAACCTCGTCCGGTGCATCCCCCGCAACTTCAGATAGCCTCTTCTTCCAAAATGTCCAACGATCTGTAGACAGACCAAATTGCTTTGTATAAGCAGGAACATCACTCCGCTCCCAGTTCTTCAGTTCATCCCGTGCAAGCTCCTCGTACAGTCTCTGTCCGTTGTGTTTAATCCAACTCGCCACAGCTGGAATATGGAAATCGACTTGAAGTTGGTCCTCGCCAATGGCATCATTTTGTGCTTGGGTGTTGTCGTTGGGGTCTGGTGGTTTCTCGAGGGCCTTAATGATGTACTGAAATGCAAGCTTCCACGGAAAAAGACCTGCTGCGACTAGCTGGGATTCGACGTCTTGTTGCTTGAGATAGATGTCGCAGGCACGCTGTCGGGATGCGGTATCGTCGCATCGTCTGACAATATGTCCAGGTCGCATCCAGTGAGCGTCTGACCAGACCATGGTGAAGTAGGGAATTCCGTCCCAGAGCATGGGCTTGTTATCATCGTCAAGCGCCTCACCGCGATGAAGCTGGTCAGGGACCTTGGTTATGGCGGAGAGAAGATCGACGAGTTCTGCTGATGAATGTGTTGGCCACTCAATAAGTGCGTCTTTGAACAGCCGCCAGAGTTGAGTGATGGCGACAATCTCGTCTGAGCTTGTCCCTAGCGCCGGTATGGAAGATGTTGAGATGGGTCGCGTTATGGCATGGGCTGCCTCGTTAACGTTTGTTTCGCCATTGTGAAAGTCTTGGAGAGCTTGGATTTCTTGAGAGAGAAAGGACTTGAGGACCTCGCTGGAGGTTCGGTAGCGGGAGAGTTGCGCGTCGAACCAGCCTTGAGGGACGACTTGTGCTGTTTGGGGGAGCAACGTGTAGTGATCCGCCATGCTCATTTTTGCTCAAGTAGATAAGGGAGATCGAGTTGCCGAGTAGATGAGAAGAAGAGGGGGG
>QJNV01000464.1:6087-43447 GCA_004155935.1 Monosporascus sp. GIB2
CCCCCCCCCCCCCCCCCCCCCCCCCCCCCCCCCCCCCCCCCCCCCCCCCCCCCCCCCCCCCCCCCCCCCCCCCCCCCCCCCCCCCCCCCCCCCCCGGGAAGAAAAGCACCATCCGGCCCCAGCCGTACAGCATCAACAGGCATGATGTAATCCTGAAAGCTTACAGAAGCATGAGCTTGGGGCTTAGGACTTGGCATGCACAGCCACGTTAGTCGCGTCTTCCTGTTACGCAAGTCTCTGAAATCAGTAGGCAGACAAATTCTCCGTTGAACCAACAAAGCAATATACCCAGGCATGACTCAACTACTGACTTAACTTGAGCGTCAACGATTTATCCCGTGGTAATCTGCAACCTCCTACGTTACCCTTGATTTCAGGTCAGGGACCGTACAGCCAATGGTCCAATAACCCGGGGACGCCACTTTTTTCAGCGCGTGGACCAAGCCCCATAAACACCAGCGGGTGGACTGAAAGATACGCTGCGGAGTTGACGCTGTTCAGTTGCGAATGCCAGGCAGCAGTTCCAATGCCGATTGGTATCATGCCTACCAAACGAATTGACTACGATTCAATCAGCAATTCAAAGGGCGGGCGATCGGTACGCGTCATGCAGAACGGCACTGGGCGCCAATGGATATGATACTTAATTGAGTTGGATATCATGTTGTTGGGCAAGTCCCGTTTTAGATCAGGGAAGCCTATGTAGCGAACGAGATATTTCGTAGGCCGTAGCCGTGTCGATTTATTAGTATTATCATTATGCCATCGATCTTCCGTAGGACCACAATACCGCGAGCATCCTCCTTTTAGAGTCGTACAGATTGATTCCACAAGCAAGCAGTCCTGACTTGTGAAACCAGTGAAGACTAGCTAACTGCAAATATCCACCGTACAGCCGCCTATTTGGCCGTCCTTCTAAACCGGTGCCACTACGATCCCCACCCTCTCAAGCAACGCCGAATACCTCGTGAGGCCTCATGGTAAAGTTCATGAGAGGCGCGACAAACTGATTATACCTCGCCTGTGCCTTCGCTGTGTAGTTCCAGTACGTCGTCCTGGCATGCCGCGTTAGCTATCCTGTCCACATACCATGCATTCGGCTAGAGCTGCAATATCCCAAGCTGTTGGGCGCACTTACGGGGACTCCAGGTCGATGTGCTGAACGCTAACCTGGATGTTGGCCTTGGTAGTCTCGTTCGGAGAACGATCAGCAGGGAGAAGCTTGGCTTCGACCCCGAGCGGTACTTCCGGCTCCATCAGGAGCTGGCAGAGCTCGTAGGGGGCGCCTTCCCCGTAGCCGTGGCAGTATGCACTAAAAGCGGGTCGTTGGGGGTACGAAGTCGTGTTGGCTTCGGCCGTGATATTGAAGTCTGAAGCCAACCTATTAGCCACACCATCGAGTTCCTAACCAAACTTTTAGTCCTTACTGTAGTAACAACCCCTCCTAGAGCATCCCGCACTCCAGCCCGTGACTTCCCATGCATAGTCCACCGTTTGCTCCTCTGCGGCCATGATGCTGAACGTCATCGCATTTGAGGCGGCAGCTGCCGAAAGGGCGGCGAATAGGGAACTGGCACGCATCTTGAATTAAGTTGACAAGGTTAAAGATAAGTCTAACGTGTGATTATGGCACGTCGAATGTTGTTGTCGAGGTTGGCTTAGGGCTATTGTACGAGAGTTGGAAGATCTCTTCGTCAGCTAAGTATTAGAAGCGAGCCGGGCTATTTAAGTAGGTATCAACACCCACCAGCGGTGCTAAAGTAGTGCCTTCAAGGTTCTCCCTACTGTGACGTTGCAGTCCGATCGGGCCCCTATCCCGTCCCGTATTCGACTCGACATTCCTGAGCAAGCAAGATCATCATCACCCGCAAGTCCCGCCGCTACGAACAAAGGCAGTCGGGGGTGACAGTGGCCGCAAAATTGGGGGAGCCCCTGCCGGTTCATGCACAAACGAGAAACACCATTGGAAGCTAGGTGACCGCTTATCACCTGCCTTAACCTAATGGAATCTAGGGACTTGCCGATCGTTCAGAAACTACCAAGGGTATTGAAATAATAGGGGCACTATCCAAATTTATAGCCTATTTTAGTCCACTGTACTTCGTATTTACACTTAACAGCGGTGTTAAGTAATGCGATGTGAAAAAGCGCGCCCGAAGCGTCTCCGCTTATACGAAGCAATCTCTTTTACTATGTAAGTTACTGATCATAGACCGGAGGAAGCAGCTCGGTTCGGGAAATCGGTACCTCAAACACTGTTCCAGGCTCTCCCTTCTTCTGGCGCTAGTCCCGCCTTGGCCCGTCCATGGCCAGGGCAGGTGCTGGATGTAGCGTATCAAACACTCATCTCTAGATACCTATGGTAAACTCAATGGAACGCCTCGCCCTCTCAGCCTTCTAACATCCAATATCCCCTGGACTGCCAAACAACCACATCAGTAACAGGACGGCTATCAACACTAACTTAATATAGAAATGCGACCGACTAGAAATGCTGTTTCCGGCTGATTTAATTCGTTGCACCAGTCGAGTTACTGCTGTGCTTATTTGTCAGTCCGGGAGATACTAACATCGCATCATTGAGCATCTTGTGACAGCTAAAGACCGTCGCGGCTTTTGATTCTGCCAGTACGAGGTTGTGTCTAACAGAGAGCGTGTCCCGGGTTCGCTCAACTTTTGCTGTGGACACAAAGTGCGATACCTGCTCGATACTCGGTGTCAGCAAATTACCATCAGACATTTCACAGAAAATCCGGATATCTCTTCAAATGCCAAAGCTTGACATGCCCGTCACGAGCGATGGGTACGGAAAGGATATTCGAAACCCCGAATGTCGCTCACCACAAAGAGATAACATCATCCCGATCCAAGTGTCTTTTCGAAGATTAGCGGACTATTCTAACATTTCAGGTCATCGGCGCCGTGAAACCTACCCCGGCTTATGACTTTCTTGTCAACCCACCAGTCGCCCAGCACAGTGAAGAGGAACGCAAGAGTGTTCACGATCGGCACAGTCAAACTCAGTTCTGGAGAAGTTAACTACATGAAGGCCACGGCATCGGGAAAGCTAGGAGAACGCACCCGCCTGCCCAATTAGCAAGAAGAACCATACACTCCCGGTGAGGTTGATCAGGAGCGGGATGGCGTATCTCGGGTTTCGCAGGAGATCGACGACGGCAAAGAAGGCGCCGTATAGTTTACTCTTCGCCCAACTAGCCTTCACGTCGTCCCGCGCCATCAGCGGACGAGCCGGCGGGCTGTGGTCTTTGGCGGCGCGACGAATGAAGGGTGTTGTAAGGCCCCAGGCGATTCCCACAAGTACGAAGCCGACCACGTAGTTGATCGCCGGCGGCTGCCGTTCCCCTAGCGAGGACATTTCAGCAGCAAGTCGTAGTAAGTGGCGAATGCGTAATAGACAGTGCTTATGGAAACTGATCTGCGAACATCTGGTGTCATATGCGTCCACAAGAGTTGGTTGATAAACCGTTATTGACATCCCAAGCTTGTTCAATCCAGTGACAGCCCTAGCAAGCAATTCAGTACGAGGCGCGGCTCTGGGAGCTCCACTAATCTTGACGGCGCTGAGGCTGTCAATTGTGGCTGACATCGCCAAGGGGTCCTGGACAAGCTTATCTCCTGCAGCCAAGGAAACTAACACCGGCGAACTCAATCCAGATACTTAGCCTAGGTGAGGCTTTCAGGGTGTTATGGGGGTCTCTGCTAGCTAGGTACTTGTCTCGATGATATATTCCTTGATCCTCTCTACGTCCGTTTCGTCTTTAAATACAGCTTTTATCGGCGAAGAAATGCCGTTAGGGAGCAGGATCCCTTGAGAATGCTTATGCCTGACTTTACTCACTCCGTGACAATCCAACTCTCAAGATTCTGGTTTTGGACTTCTACAAGCGTATAAGTAGCCCCGAAGTTCAAAGAACCTAATTGACCAATCTCGCTACTGATGTAGCAGCCTGCAAATTATCTTGCTCTCGGATTATCTGCCAAGTCAATTTCGTATATCTCTTGGTAAAGTCGACTTCGGGAAGGTTGATCATGGGGTTGACCTCAGTTATATATATTATATACCTCGACCGAAGGAATGAAGACTCACAAACCGCTGATTCCGACGCTGATATCGTCCTTGTGAATTCCCATAGGCGATCTTCGGTTGGGCTTAAGCCATCGCCGGATGTACCCCAGTCGGAGCTCCCCGTCACTGAGGCTCAACGCTTCCGAGCACAAACGGAGTCACTAGATCCACTGCGGGGGCTAACATCTCACCAGCTCACTCGTCAAACTCTATTATTACCTAGGTTACGTCCAACCTAAAGGACCTTATCATAGTTATCACAATGAAGCAAAGACATATAATCAGTCCAGCATGTAATCGTGCCCGCGCTACCTAGTCACCGCCGGCTTGACTCTAAAACGCGTAGCGGTCGCCTCACTCCGCAAGATACTTCATATTAGAGGACGTTACGGTTTGGAAGTCGACCACGGACAGACATGGGCCGTTGGCAACTTTGACACCTTGAACCTTGCCTCTCGGCAGTTTGGATATGTATGCGGATTCAATTTAGAGTCATGATCGCATAATAGATTTCATACTCGACGTCGTCATCGTCGTGAAGATGGACGGAGCCGGTGTAGGGTAGACACGGTCGGTGCCTTTGATACGAGGCGGGGAGACGGACGAGAACTGATTCAGCGGCGGCGTCGATTCATCACCAGCAAGCAGCATCCGAAGTGTTTTTACCCCCAGTTGGTATCGTTCGTAGTTCCCGGGGCCAGTGACAGCCCCCACAAGAACCCCAACTATGTGGTTGGTGACCTCCAAGGCGTGAGCAACCCTGGGTTCGCCCACGTTCGTCCGTCCTAGCCAGCTATGGAGATCCCGGCACCGTCGATTACCCAAGAAGCTCGGACATGAACAAGCAGGGCGTTAAAGAGTGTCTCGGCTAGTAGAGGATTGTTTCGGGGTTACCGCTGGGGCTTCTCAATAAACCCATGGAGCTCTTTGTATTGTAAGTCGAGTTGTGACAGCGAAATTTGTCCTCCTACAAAGGACTTGGTACGCATCGGCCAAATAAACTAGAGATAAGACCATCGTTTTCTGACTGTGTCTTCAACATCTCAATTGTAGTTGTTGCAAACATGCTCGCGGCTGTGTTACCATGTTGATCGGGGTTGCGGTGAGTCTAGTTGAGTCCTTACCAATAAACGACGCCGAGCCTATTGTAATGTCCCGGACACATTGGTCTTTCTTCAACATAAGCGCGTGTGCCGCCTGTCAAGACTCTATCCTCTTCGTGTACTGTAGTAAAAACAGCTCGAAGACGTTTTGTCAAACATTTACCGACTTAACCAAAGCGGGACTTCATTGCAGTAAATATCGGGGTAGCAGAGGCGGTCACAGACTTGACTGTGTCTCAAAGGCATTATTGGCCGGGCTTTGTGCATAATACCGCTCTTTGACCATGACTTACCGTAAGTTATCTTACCGTTATTTGACGGGTTCCAGACCTTAGGTTGGGTCCTGTAAGTGATGCATCTGGGCGACCTTTAGAAATACGCCATATATCTAGCGACCCGCATGTGCCATGCGCTACGATCGGGACGGATGCCTATTTGACTAGATCTCATACAGATTCCTTCGCTTTGTTCCTATGGGGCATTTGCAATCTAGATGGACGAACAAAAGCTTGAAGATTCCTCCAAGGGCCAATGCGGGCTCGGGAGTCGACAATGCTATTCGAAATTTAGCATGTGGATGAAGAGGACGTGTAGCAATAATTCAACCAATCGAGCGAGTGCGAGTCATTGATATTCAGAATACCTACAGTGAAAACCACGCAGCCTGATATTAACATGCTGCATAGTGCAGATGCAAAGACTGGGCGGTTGATCAGCCGAACTGCGGGGTGCTATTTTTGGCATTGGCGATCCATTTCGGGGTTTCTTGAGACGAAAGAATACGGACGCGTCTACGAGTAGGATGCACGCAGTTCGGGTTTTAAGACGGCATGGGCTATTTCGACCTTCGTTTCGTTCTACGGAGCCTCCTGATTCCCAGAGATGGGAAGGCTTTCTTGTGATGTAGAGCTGTTTTAACGGCATTGCGTGTGTTCAGTCTCGGCAAAAGGCAGTGCATTGCCGATATCCTCCTAGCTTGCGTATTCAGAATTGGGGACCCAGGCGGTGCTACCCAAGAGATCGATTCGCTTGGGAACGCTGAAGCGGGCAGGAAAGCAAAACAAGAACCCGGGCACAGGTAGTTAGTTACAATACCAGTACCTGGGACGCGAGATCTTACATAGTAGAATCTGTCGGCTGGGACACATATCTAGGTAGTTCGGTGAGGATCAATCCCCAAAGCCATGGAAATACTACGTAAACAACAAAAACAAGCGAAATTTGAACGCCTCGTCCATTCAATTCCTGATGTATCACATCCACAGCGCTTCTCGGGAATGGTTCTAGTGGGTAGTGGACTAAGCCGTTTTCGTCAATATCCAGGGTTAGAGTTGCGCCCTGTTGTGTAATTCAGCAGTTTTATTGGACAGAATCCCACTAAACAAGCGGCTGCACGTACCCCGGCCTGCGCGGGCTTGATCCCTGCAGCCCTTGTTATACTCCCCTGCCACTCCCCTTAGGCTGACCAGACCAATCAACCAACCACGCTATTTTCCGCTTTCCACTAACGCGTCACCAGCCACCACTTTCCTTTCGTGCAGGTGCTTAACCCCATCTCAATCGGGCATCTGAAGATCGATAACAGCGAAGTTGCAGGCTGCTATCATCGCATTTCACCATTCTATACTCTCTCTCTTCCTGCTACTCTTCAACTTCGCCAGTCTACAACTACTACCATTAGGTCATTCTTTGTCCCTCCCGAATTCTTGTCTTTCGTTGTTGAATCAAGAGTCTTGAGCGATTCCCCAAAAACGTACATTCATTACATCACCCTTCCCTCGATCATCCAAATTCCTCTTCTAGTCGGAATTCGGGGCTGCTGCAGCATTCAGTCGACGTAACGTAAATATCAACAACAAAGCCAAGTCACTCTGAGTTTATCGACACCAACCATACCCACTCCTAGAGGCTGCACAGCATTGCCGCAACTAGGCATCGACAGCCCTTAGAAATCAGCCCTTTAAAGGCCAATGCGCAGATAGTTGACGACGACATGGCCGCCCCCAAGTCCAAACCATACAACCCGTTGACCGGGATGCACACGGCGGGCATCTTTTCCGACATGAGTATCGACGGCCCTGATATTGGCACACTCGTCGTCATCGTTGACCGAGCGAAGAATCTGCCAAACCGAAAGACTATAGGAAAACAGGATCCCTATGCTGCCGCACGTCTCGGTAAGGAAGCTAAAAAGACGACAACCGATATCCGGGGTGGACAGACCCCGAAATGGTATGTGCTCAACCCTGCGTGAACGGCCACGAGGACCCACAGAGATGATTTTCCTCACAGGTAGTCGTCAACTTGTCTTGACTAACTCTTGTATTTTCATGCAGGGACCAGGAACTTCGCTTTACTGTCCACGACTCCCCCGATTATTACCAATTAAAGCTGTCCGTATTCAACGACGACAAGAGGACTGACTTGATTGGCGAAACATGGATCGACTTGCGAGACATCATTGTACAGGGCGGCGGCCAGAGTGACCAGTGGCACAGTCTGAATTGTAAAGGCAAATACGCCGGGGAGATCAGAATCGAAATTACTTATTACGACACTCGACCTAAGCCTGAGAAGCCGGCGGCGAAGCCCAAGCCCCTAGCCTCGAGCTCGGAAACGGACCTCTCGAATCCGAATGGAAACCAGAGAACCCCCATCAAGAGGCGCCCATTGCCGTCCGATCCTGTTACTGGGAAAGCCCCTTCGCCAGCGGTACACGACGATGTCCAGACACCTCCGCGCCAGAAGCCTAGTGGCCCAACCACATATGTTCCTAAGCAACCGCCACCGCAGCCTGTTGAGTACAACACACCATTATCGAACCGGTACAGTAGCAGCCAGCCTGATCTCCATACTTATGCTCCTCCTCCGGGCAACAATCAATACTCGACACCGCCTCCCCGGCAAGATCACCAACACTATCGATCCGCTGACAGGGGTGATAAGTTTTCGCCCTACGAAGAAAAGCATCAGTATTCTGCGGATTCGCGACAGCAGCATGAAGCAGACCCTAGAAGGTCTTATCATAATCTACGAGAGCACTATGAATCACCCCCGGCGCCGGTTCGCCATCCGCACCAACCAGGCGAGGGTGACGGCCGCCCCCCTCCGCCGCCTGCTCATAGGGTTAGGAACAACAGTGGAAGTTCGCACGAAACCATGCACCGCGGAGATTACGATGCGGCGCAACAAAAAGCAATGCTGCCTATGAGACATGATGTCTTACGAAACGAAGCCCACCGGCTCTCTATCTCATCACCTTCGTCTTCGTACCCTGGGCGACCGTCTTACCGTCCATATGAGTCGGCCCCCGATGTGCAGGCTGGAGCAGTTCATCATGGCGGCGATCCAAGTCTTGTCGCCACTCCACGCCATCACTCCTATGACTCGGCGTATGACTCTCACTACAGGTCGATGCAGCCTACGGTTGAAGATGTGCCAGAGTCGTGGACTCCACCGAAGGCTAGAACCAGTATCTCAGGACAAGCCCATTACGACGACAGGGACTATGGGCGGGATCCTAGTCCAGCCCCTTTGAGTCTTACTGGGCGGGGAAGAGATCCATCCGGTCACCATAGCAGTCCTGTTCCCGCGCAAAATCATAACCACCATGATCCCAATGGGTACAGCTCGTCAGTCTCACCAATGCATGCAAGAGACTACTATACTGGGAACTCGCCCTCCCACTCCTTTGCTCCCCAAAATGATCATCACACATATGCTCGCCAGAATGAGCAATATATAGATTACCCAAGCGAACTTGATAAACCCCAAACCCAGGACCCCGACAGCTACGCGATGGCTCTAGTCCCCCGGACACTGGTTCCAGGTGTCGATCCGGCTCTGGCAAGAAATGTGCCAGATCCTTCCTATGAAGAGAGGCGATATGAGCGACGCTATACCCAGCCCGCCCCTACTACTACACAACCCAGGGGTAGGCAGCATAGCGAGCCTCCGGTGTCAAACTATTCTGCTCACTACTCGCCCCACAACTATCAGACGAACCACCCCGTAAGCTACGATCAAAGTTTAGTAAGCTACTCAGGGGGTCACAGCGCGCCTTCCGCGCCGGCAGCTGCCTCCAGAAGTCGTGGAATATCACCAAACCCGGCGGCGAACCACACAATTAGACGCAAGTCTGTTAGCCCCGCGCCTCCAAACCACACAATTAGACGCAAATCTGTTAGTCCTGCACCTCCGCCACCTGACAGCCGAAGTGATGGTCGAAGATTATCTGGTATACCGTTTGGACCAGATTCGTATGATGAACTGAATCCCGGGGTTGCGTTGAAGGACCCCGACTCCAACTCCCAGGAATACACTAATACAGACGGCAAGATAGTGACCCCTGACGGACGCGAGGTCGATCCCTCAGATCATCTCCCTATGGACACTTGGGCGCCTGAACCCGAGCCCAAGAAGCCAACTGCCCCTGCGACGGAATCCAGGTCGCGTCTAACCGGGGCACAGCCAATGCCGCCATCCGGCCGGCGCGCCATACGAGTCACCCTGCGGCCGCAGTCGTCCACTGCTGCTCCGTCGCAATCACATACCACCCCTGAGGCAGCGCCTCCGCCTGCCAGCACAGGTCGGAACCGGCTACAGAAGAAGCAGCACCGCATGCCGGCTGCAGCGGCGCCCGTATCTTCCGGGGCTAGTCCCCTAGGTCCCGCCACTGCACACACGCGTAACAGCACACCCCCGAGGGCGCTCGTGCGTGCTGGCACATTCGATTACGAAAATTATGCTCCGCCCTCTTACGGAGCCCCTCGCACCGGTCACGGCGAGGCCCCGCCCATCCCTGCTAAGGTCCCAATGATGAGCGGTGGACTAGGACCAACAACTGCTGCGAACCCCCGCGGCACCGAGGAGTGGGCACTCATGGAGGAGATGAGCCGCATCGATATCGGCACCGGGAGGGCAAGGCGGCATATCACCTATCATCCATGAGCCCCTTTAGCCGTTCATTGCGAGAATACATGAATGCAAAGAAAAGCAAAAAAACAAACCACCCTACAGCGTTAAGCGTAGACGGTGTTGTATTATTATTTAATGCCTTGATGAGAACGGATACACGGGGACTTGTATTGCTTTGGGACCGTCGGATCTGGTTCTCCTTGCCTCATTCCAGCAGCTATACTAAATACCATGCTTATCTGCATGTTGACGTTTCATTCCGAGCGGAACTGGAACTGGTCAGGTTGACTTTACCTTCGACTTAGTTTCTTCCGGAAACAGGTGTCATTATACAATGTGGCATCAAATAAAAATGGCGAAAAGAAGCATTGGACGTATGAGGCATATAAAGGTGCTAGTGCGTCACTGATCTGAGGGTTTTCCGAATAGTGACCGCGGGCATATGCATCTACGCACATGCATATCTAAGGATCCCTTAGGAACCGAACGATGGCTCGTTAGAGAAATAGATACGTGATTGGGACGTGTTACTGCAGCCCTAAGATCCTACTTATGCCCGAGATGGAACAGGTTGGTAACTCGTGGTGTGATGCTAGGGGTTAAAATCTTTGTGCAAATTCGGGGGCGCCCCTTGGTTGAATAACGATTTCAGTCATTTAGGCGATACTACGCTTATCGAACTTTTACTGAACTATACAAATACGCCTCCACGGAATCCTGTGCATGCATTACTGGGTTGGTGATGCCACAGGCCCGAGATTTCACATGCCAATATGGGCAGGCACGTAGAGTTAACCACTCAGGGGGACAAATGATGGGCATACGGTAGGTGGGTGTAGAGTGCAGTAGGAACTGCAGCGAGAAGTGTAAGTAATAAACGGGTCCGCCAATCTACTAACACTCCATGGCCCTGAACAAGACAGTCCATCCTCTGCCTCACACATCAGACCCCAGCTCACTCTCCCGCGAACCAACAGACAAGCCGCTTCCCGAATTCTTGTCTTGCTCCCGCGCCCGCCCGTGATCCGTCCTCCAACGATAGCCGGTCACGAACGAGCCTTCTTCTACTACGAGAAGCTTTTTTTCTTTTTTCTTTTTTTCGAGTACAGCCAGCCTAACTTACTTAGCAGCTGAAGACGGCCGGCCCGGGCACCGTGTACGACTTGAAGTCCGGGTTGTAGATGTTGGCCGTGTAACCCGGGTCGGTGGCCTTGAAGGCGCCCGGGATCGACGCCGTCGGCGACGGGTTCGTGTTGCCCCCGCCCTGCACATTCACCTGCCCGCACGACACGTACCATTGCGGCGTCGCGCCTGCGTGTTCGTCGGGCGGGGCCCGTCGGTTAGTCACCTCGGTTTTACTTGCTCTTTCTTACATGGGTGGACGGGTTCGAAGAGTGATCGATTCCCGCAGGGGACGGGGGACAGGGCGCGGGCAGCGCGACGGGGAAGGAAGCTTTTAAGAAACGGCCGAGGGTTCGGCGGCGGGATGGGACAGAAAGGGGAAGGGGCTTAACGCTAGAGTCGGAGGAGCCAAAACTTACCCGGGTTGTGGATCGCGAGCGACTGGATCCGGAGCAGGTACTCGCCGCTGGGGATGCACCTGGGGATGTTGGACGTGTACTTGTCTGTGTGTTCGACCACGTGTCGCCGATCAGTAAGCAAGAAGCGCTGAGACACACGGGGTGGGGATCGCTCTGTTCGGTGGCTGACTTACCGGTCATGGGCCAGACGGCCTGGCCGCTGCTGAAGTCCGGTCCTTGATGACGAGGCAGCGTGCGTTAGCCGAAAGAGCTCTCAAGCTTACGAGTCACGGTAGTACCGGCTCGGAGAGCATCGATGGGAGAGGAACTCCGTGTCTCCACTCACCCCAATCCTTGATCTTGAACCATGGGCCGCTGCCGTTGTAGTCGGCCGCCGCTCCGGGCGCCTTGGACATGTAGCTAGGACGCCGTTTGTTAGCGGTCGGCTACCCTTTAACTATAAACTCCAGGGGGGACGGGGTTGGAACGAAGCACTCAACGTACATCGAGACCGGCCCCTGGTGGTAGACGGCCTGGTCGAGGGTGAAGGTAAAGGCGTCACCGGCGTTGAGGGTCAGCGTCTTGGTGCCGCCGCCCGTGGCGCCGCCGACGTTGCAGCGGAGGTCGGGGGACGAGAGATCTGTCGACGGGTTCCTGTTCAGCAAAGAGACCACGCACCCTAACTCCCTGCTTCACCGCGGAGCTCGTCCGGCGGATGGGTGGGCGGACGAAGCCGAGTCGAGTCCAGTCTGCTTGCTTGCTTTACGTACCGGTCACTGGAGAGTTGTGGTTCGTGTTCCGGCGGACGTACTCGTAGGGGGTCCCCTTCGCGGACCCGGCCGCCAGCGACTGGAAGATGTAGTGGCCCGAGGCGCCCTGGGCTGCCAGGGTGGCGACGACGGCGGCGACGCCGGACACGGAGAATTTCATGGCGAGGATGAGTGGCGGGAGAGCTCGTGGTAGAGAGACTAAAACTGTGCGCTCGAGAAGCGAGTGGTCTGGCGATGGGATACGGCGAGAGTGGTGGTGAGTGGCTACAGTGTAGGTAGCCTAAGTGGCGTTCACGCTCTCCCCGCGCGGGTTAAGTACTTCCTCACTCTCCCGTTCACCAGTCGCGGCCCGAGGGGCCTCTCGGTAGCTGTTCTTCCTTGACGGGACGAAGTCGCAGCCCTTCTCTCCGGCATCTATTTCCGGGGACACTTGTGGGCGCTAGACAGACAACTCTACCACGATGAAGCGTCCATATCCCGTCCTGGTATCGCAGCAATAACCCGGCCGTGAGCTAATGCGGATTGCCCAGAACGGTCTCGGCCGTACTGAGAGCGATTAAGTGTATATTAAATCTAACTAGGGATATACCCATGTGCAAGTCTCTCGGTACAAAGGGAGCTTCCTGACTGGTTCCACGCAGCCAAAATAGCAGGCCGGTTTATATGGAACGTGAATCGCCTCCAAGGTTGTGAGTCGATGAAATGCCGCGGTCCACAGCCGGGGTTACGATTGCATGATATATTTATTTCGGTGCTTGAGAATACTTCAAAGTAGTTGGTATGCTGGCTGTCTAGGTGTAAGCCACTTCTTGCCTACTTCAGTATTCATGCAATTGTCTATTCGCTCAGTAGCAATAAGTGCGTGTATCCCATGAGCGGACGGCATTCGATAAACGAGCTGTTTCGGGCTAGCCTGTTGGACAACCAGCATATCGGAATCCCCAACTTATGCTCCAATTCTAATATATGTGCATACAGCCTCATGATCCGTTATTTAGACTCGCCTGTAAGTAAGCATTGATCTGATTCGCAGCCAACTGAGCATGGCCTTGGAAGCATAACATCCTGGACTGACTCCAGAGAGGGGAGAGTAGACTAGTAGACTGGTAAAGCTATGAATTGCGGTAGAGCGCCCAGAGGGTTTTCGTAATTCTCACTGTTGGATAACCGGGAGGCTAGCCACCCGCCGCCCCGGAAGATGTACTGTGTAGAGACGATGGTAAGTCTAGTGGTCATGGTAGGCACGTGGTCGCCGAGTTAAATGAAATGTTACGTGCGCTTCACCGTGTATACCCTTCCTGCTGATGTTTCGACTTGGTAAAGATTGTCTCTGCCGGCAGTTTCGCGTCCGTTAGCCAAGCCGAAAGAAGCCTAAGCGCAACAGAAGCGCTTCACTGGATTGCGAGAAGGAGTCTCCTGGCGACTGGCAATCTTAAATCCCTAGCAGGATGAAAATTCCGGCATGCCGACTACCGTTGCAATGTCATTCCGTGGTCTGCTCTCGGATTTGCCTGCTTGATTGCCAGTCTAGATAACCGGAATCTCCGACGGAGTTATCTAGCCTCACAGTATTCTTTGCTGCGCAGGCAGACGCGACAGAAACCGTGTCACCTTAGGGCTTGTTATTCAATTGAACATTCTATCGAAGAGGCAATATTTTGGCTTCTTGTAAAGCCTGCAGTCGCTATTAGGACAAGAAGATGAAAACCTACTAACTTGGTGACTCCAAGACGCCGCCCTAACTTGCGTTATCCGAGGGTAGTACAAGGTCTCGTCAATCACGAAATCGGGACATGGTCTTCCGAGACCTTTTCTGTCCGTTACAGAGAGCAACTCGTAGAGCACGTGTGCGCATGAAAGCCCTGGCCTTGCTGGGCGGCCTTTGGGAGCTAAAGGCACGGTGGTGAATCTTTGCTGCTCGTGTCACGGAACTGCTGCTTGTAGGTGAGATGGGGCTGGATTCGATTCGGCCCTTACATCCGTCGAATATGTAGTTAGGACGTAGGCAGAGGATAGTTAGGACGATGAAGGAGTGGGTGGACCCTGCTCGTCCTTCACCTCGGAGGCAAGGGGTCCTAGTTGCCCCACTCCCATGGGGGGTTTTCTGTGACAAAGGCATGGAAACAGGCTGAGAGTGTGCTTTTTTATCCAGATCAGCCCAAATTTACACTTGGCAAGTTACGTGTAGGTCTCGGCGATCCGCAAGACTAAGACCTAAAGAATATCTTGGCAGTAGAAAACACCCTTGTGGTTTGCAGCCTCAAGCAAACCTTTTCAGGAAGGCTCCGGCGGGCGTTGACGGGGATAGGCGGGATGACGAGGTTGTGGAGGGGTGGGATAGGTAAGCTACCTGACTGTAAAATTGAGATGGGGGTGGAGCAGCCCTAAAAGGCCAGCTTAGTAAAAGCCGCATAGGCCGCCCCCATTCCAGCTCTGCCACTGCGCCACAGCTGTCGATTCCTAGTTAATGGGATAGCTTCCCGTCCATCCATCTTTCTTAGTAAGCCATGCAGGACTTCTCGGGGGCTTATGGCGGAATGTCCATCCCTAATAAGTTAAAGCGTCTGGCGATGTTTCATCCTGATTAACAATCGGTCAGCCTGCTGAAGGAGATGGGCGACGATCACTGATAAACAATCACGACAATGACGATTGAGCTCTTTCTTATTGGCCGGTTCATTTTGCTTGCGGGTCTAAATAGTTTCCAGTTACGGAGTAAGTTACCGACGGGTTGGAGCCGTTGTATGCGCCTAAGTCGGCTATCTCTCCTGATCTTCCGCCTGTTGCCACGGTCTGCGGGGACTACCCGTACCCCTTACCGAGATCCTGCTCCTCTATACTTCGCGCTTCCTAAGCAGGGGCAAAATTGCATAGGCGGACAGCTTCTTCAAAGATTGAGGAACAAGGATGAACCCTAACCACTGCGGTGCTCGATTACAGCCTAGTATGACATTCAGGCAGTGCTGCATTGCGCTTTCTTAGGCCCATTAGCCGCGTCGAGTACTCTCGCTTTCATATCAGAATATGGCCTGCTTCCGTGAATTCATTTCGTCTCCAGGCTAGCCGCTGGATAAGACGTTGCCTAGCGGGCTTATGTCATGAGCGTCTGTCGCATATCTGAACCAGCCGCGTCGCTTACCCACCCTTTCGGCAGCTTATGCAATATACGGAACTCTACTTCGTGTCTCGAATGGCGTGTAGCTGCTGCTTGGCCCCCCTTGCAGCCCCGTTCATTAAGATCCCTCCGGCGCGGTCTCTTAGACTCAGTCCCGGTTATAGAGGTACTTTAATCATATCCATGTTAGTAATACCCCGGGTTATGTGTCCTTGTCGGGAGTCAAGCCTGCCAAGGAGGCTCTCGGTTCTCTCGGGTCCCATGAGGCGAAATCTTATATTACATCCTCTGCCACCAACCTCAACCCCCCATCCCTCTACAACCCAGGGCCCGGTATTCCCGCCGTTCTTTTCAAGATGTTGAGCATCTCGCGTATCGCGGTTGCCTCGTTCGCAGCTGCTGGCTGTAAGTGCAGGTACCCTACGCAGCGGACTTTTGTTTGCTAACGACACCAGTCTTCCGGACATGTCAAGCCCAGACGCCATCTGGAGAATACACAGATCCTGATACGGCCATTACCTACCAAACTTGGAGTATTGCGCAATCGGCCAACACGGGCGCCTTCACCTTTGGTTTAGTCTTGCCCGAGGATGCCTTGACCAGCGATGCCTCGGAGTACATTGGTCTACTTGTACGCCGCAACGTTACGCCTACATCTCATGATAGCTAACACATTCCCAGCAATGTTCCAAGGAGCCCGAAACGGGTGCGTGGTGCGGTATCTCCCATGGACAATCCGGACAGATGACGCAAGCCTTGCTTCTCGTGGCGTGGCCATACGAGGACCAAGTACTCACGTCGTTCCGATACGCAACTGGCTACAGCTCACCGGTGCCTTACACCGGAGACGCTAAATTAACACAGATCGCTTCGAAAATGAACGAGACGCACTTTGAGCTGCAATACCGATGTGAAAACTGCTTTTCTTGGGACCATGATGGCTCGACCGGAAGCGTCTCTACCTCAAATGGCTTTCTCGTTGTGGGGAGGGCCGCAGCGAACGCTGTTCCCAGCAACGCTGAATGCGCCGCCTCCGCCGTTTTACAGCAACATAATAATGGTTTCGGTCAATTCGGCGCTGGCCTTGATGGCGTACCGAATGAGTCCTACTCTGCTTGGGCTGAGAAGGCCACAGCCACTGTCACTGGAGACTGTGGCTCGAGCCCTACACCTACCGTAACTTCATCGACGACGACTGGACCGACAGCCACTGCGACTTGCGCCCCGGGAGTTACTGACAAGGCATACGACTACGTTGTCGTCGGTGCTGGTGCCGGTGGCATTCCCGTGGCTGATAAGTTGAGTGAGGCTGGCCACAGCGTGTTGTTGATTGAGAAGGGCCCGCCTTCGACTGGACGATGGGGGGGCAAGTTGGGACCTGAGTGGCTCAAGGGAACTGGCTTGGCGCGTTTCGATGTGCCTGGCTTGTGCAACCAGATCTGGGTTGACTCTAACGGCATTGCCTGCACGGACACGGATCAAATGGCCGGGTGCGTGCTGGGTGGAGGCACTGCCGTCAATGCCGGACTTTGGTGGAAGGTGAGATCTCCTGTCCTCTTTCATTGCACATGCTAAATACGGGAATAGGCGAACCCGAAAGATTGGGATGAGAACTTCCCAGAGGGTTGGCGCAACTCGGATGTTGCGCGGGCCCAAGAGCGGGTGTTCTCTCGAATTCCTGGGACGACTCGACCCTCTATGGACGGCAAACTGTATATGCACCAAGGCGTTGACGTTCTTTCTGGAGCATTGAAAGCAGCTGGTTGGGAGAATGTCCCTGAGCCTAATAGGGCCCCGACCAAGAAGAACCATACCTTCGGTGCCACTACCTACATGTTCGCCAACGGTGAAAGAGGCGGTCCTCTGGCGACCTACCTTGTTTCGGCGGCTAAGAGGAAGAACTTCAGCCTTCTCATGAACCAGGGTGTCCGACGAGCTATCAGGACGGGTGGACATGTCACTGGCCTTGAGTTGGACTGTGTTCAGCCAGACGGTAACCTAGGTGTTATCTCCTTGACGCCTGATACCGGCCGAGCCATTTTCGCTGCGGGAACTTTCGGTTCGGCAAAGCTCTTGCTGAGAAGTAAGTCTGAAGTTGCCTGTTTTGAACTGGCTTAAACTAATGTCTCCCCCAGGTGGTATCGGACCCGACGATCAGCTGAAGGTCATTGCCGGTTCTAGATCAGACGGGGCCGGGTTCATCGGCGAATCGGAGTGGATCAACCTCCCAGTCGGCTACAACTTAGTTGACCACACCAATGTAAGCCTTGCATTGAGCTTCGCCGAACTTCACTAACGCGGGATATTCAGACGGACCTGTTCATTACTCACCCTGATATCGTCTTCTACGATTTCTACGAGGCTTGGGACACGCCCAATGGTACCGATAAGAACATGTATCTCAGTCAGTATCGACTACCGACGTGACTTGAATTAGCTACTGACTCCTCGAAGATAAGCGTTCCGGTATTCTCGCGCAATCTGCACCCAACATTGGCCCCGTTGTACGTTGTACCCTACGTCTCAGACCGATTCAATATTGGCAACCATGCTGACGTGACTCCAAAGTTCTGGGACGAGATCCGGGGTGCCGATGGTGTTACCCGCCAACTGCAATACACTGCTCGTGTCGAAGGCGGTGACCAGACGGGCACTAACAGTGAGTTGCGGTCGATATCGGCGATGAGAAAACCACGAATATCTGACAATTATCAGGCACTATGATCATGAGCCAATACCTCGGCAGAGGTACCACCTCCCGAGGCCGAATGACCATCGACGGGGCCCTGACAACGCATGTCACAACTCACCCCTACCTCCGCGACAAAAACGATGTCGCTGCCGTCATTCAGGGTATCGAGAACCTGCGCGCTGCCCTCAAGGGATACGCGGGCTTGACCTTCGCCGTCCCCGCCGACGACCAGTCGACTCAGGAATACATAGACAAATACATTGTCAGTGCCGCGACGCGCCGGGCGAACCACTGGATGGGTCAGTACTCCTTGTATAATCCTCTGCTCATCTCTCCGCGCCATGCTAACTGCGTGCATAGGTACTGCTAAGTTAGGTAAGGACAGCGGCCTCGACGGCGGCTCTTCCGTCGTCGACCTCAACACCAAGGTCTACGGCACCGACAACCTCTTCGTCGTCGACGCCGCCATATTCCCAGGAATGGTGACGGGCAACCCATCCGCCATGATCATCACCGCCGCCGAGTATGCCGCCGAAAGGATTTTGGCGCTGGATTCCAAGTCGAAGAGGACTCACTTGAGTAGGGTCAACGTGTGATAGAGAACTCGTCGGAGAGCGATAGCCCATGGGCGAGGGCGTCCCGCCAGCATACGAGGAGTCTTGTCTATTCTGTATATAATTGCTTTACATACAATCGACGTACATACAACGCGGAGTTCCCTAGCTTCTAAGCTTACTTAATCTGCAATAGCGAGCGACTCTTTTGGATGCATTGTAACACACATTAGGGGAGCAACTCAACACGGCATGAGCGGCCGATGCTCATTCCCATGTACAAGGGATTGCTCTACGATTATATGTAGGAGTGGCTGGCCAAAAGTGATAATCCGCAAGAACATCAATTTATAACAAAATGCCAAAACTCTCTGCAGCAAAACAGGGCTTGTAGCGAGGCTTTTGCGACCTAAACCTCGGTAGTGTTCCAAGTGTACTAAAGTCTTCTGCCGGTAGAAAGAGCGTTTCTATTAAGCCGGCGATAAGCCCGACTATCGCCGAAAGCCTGGGGGCTCTTTCATTAGCTATGACATACGAGATCTACATGCGAGGTAGCCGAAGCCGGCCAGTAAGCCGCTTCGGCTCCGAAGCAAGCTACCCACAATGACAACGATACTTAGAATACCTCGCATGACGGTAGCAACCGCATCGAACCTGGAAGTATCAATTCTTCTGTCATACGTACCTGGCCCACCTGGGCCCGCTCTATGGAGTCTGAATGCCGAAAGCGCAAGGAGACCGATGGCGCCCGGATATTTAAGGCACGAACCAGCAGCTCGAAAGGATAGCAAGAGATGTGCGCGAGCAAGGAAAATCGAGGATGGCTGATGAAAAGTCAGGTAAGGCGCAACCCGACATGGTGTCATCTGGGCCATTAGCCAACGGGGTCCTTCCGGCCACCCCCAAAAGCCAAGAACCCAACCGCGAGGAGCTATCCCTTAAGGAGCCCCTCAGTGAGACACCTGGCAGCGACAACGACAACCCGAATTACTCAGTCTTCACACCCTGGGAAAAAAGGGGCATTGTCCTCGGCGCAGCCCTGGGTGCCTTGTTCTCGCCATTGTCCGCCCAGATATACCTTCCCGCTCTGCCGGCCGTGGCGTCCGACCTCGACGTATCTATCGGTCAGATCAACCTGACGATAACAACCTACATGGTAAGTACGGGACGCAATCTGCCCCGCCCAGGACTATTGATGTCCCTCTAAACCGCGTGTTTTACCACAGGTATTTCAAGGCATCACCCCCATGGTCATAGGCTCCCTTGCCGACAGCGCCGGACGTCGGCCGGCGTATTGCATCTGCTTCGTCGTCTACATAGCGGCCAACATCGGCTGCGCCCTGGCGCCCAACTACCAGTCCCTGCTCGCCCTCCGTATGCTGCAGTCCGCGGGCTCCAGCTCGACGGTCGCCCTCTGCCAGGCTGTCGTGGCAGACATCGCCACGTCCGCCGAGCGCGGAAGCTACGTGGCGTACATCAGCGGTAAGCCATTCCTAGATTCATTTCTTCTTCTTTGCCTCCGATTCCACGGACCCAAACTCCCAAAGCAGTCTTTTAAAGAGTTTATGGCACCCGAAAACATTCCTTATATCGAATGCCCAGTAGCCACCCGCCTAATTAGTTAGAACGAGTGGTCACTTACTCGAAATCTTGCAGTGCCCTCCCTGCTCGGGCCTTCTATGGGTCCCGTGGTTGGCGGCGTACTCGCGCAGTACCTCGGCTGGCGATGGATCTTCTGGCTGCTCGCGATCCTAGCGGCCGCCGTGTTCGCGGCCAGTGCCGCCTTCCTGCCCGAGACCTGCCGCCACGTCGTCGGCGACGGCTCGGTCCGCCCGCCTCCGGCCTACCGCACGCTGTGGCAGCTCTGGAAGGACTCGTCCGCGCGGCAGCGAGAGGGGTCCCCGGGTAGGGGCCACGGCGGGGAAGGAGGAGATGATGCGCCGTCCGCGAGAAAGCCCAGTAGCCTCCCGAGGAAGCGGAAGAAGTTCAACGTGTTCCGGTCGCTCGTGCTGCTCTTCGAGGCCGAGATGTTCCTGCTGCTCGCGTACGGAGCCGTCGTGTTCGCGGGCATCTACGCCGTGATGGCGTCGATGGGCACCCAGCTCCAGGCCGTCTACGGGCTCAGCGAGGCCGAGGTCGGGTTGCTGTATCTGCCGATATCCGGCGGGATGCTGCTCTCGGCGGCCGCCGTCGGCCGCGCTCTGGACTGGAATTACCGGCGGCACCGGCGGCGGCACGACCGGACCGGAGCCGGGGACTTCCCGATCGAGCGCGCGCGGCTCGGCATCGGCGCCCCCCTGGTGGCGCTCTCGGGCGCCGCCATCACCGCCTGGGGGTGGGCGCTGCAGGGCCGCGCCCCGCTGGCGGTGCCCTGCGTGCTGCTCGCGCTTCTGAGCTTCGGGGTCGCCGGCTTCAGCAGCACCCTCTCGGCGCTGATCACGGACCTGAACCCCGGTGACGCCGGCGCCGCCGCCGCCAGCAACAACATCGCGCGGTGCCTGGTGGGGGCCACCGCTACGGCCGTCGTTGACCCCCTGATCGGCGCCGCGGGGCTCGGGTGGGCGTTCGTGCTCTTCGGCGCGCTGTTTGCGGTCCTCTCGCCATTGATGTGGCTAGTCATGAGGAATGGTGCCGGGTGGCGTAGGGCGAAGGCGGAGAGGAGGAGATTCAAGAGGGAGAGAAAAGCCGGCGGCGGTGATGGTGAAACAGGTCCCGATGAAACTTAAGGGGCTAGTTATCCGATAAAGGGCGAATTGGTAGCAAGCGCAAAGTTTCTAAGGGGCGCCTCACCAATCAACATAAAATGGCCACTAAAAGAACAGCAATGTGCTTTATCATTGGCTGGCGGAAAAAACAGTAGCAAAACCCCTTTAAATGAGTCCCGTATGCTATCGATCGTCCTTAACCGATTCTTAATCGGATATTCCTGGACTGTATGCCTCTCGAGCTGGACGCAAAATGGCCGCATGACTCGCCGAATAGGAAGAACGCTTCGAAGAAGACCTTTCAAAGAGCAAAAGCCTCGTAGAATCCATCTGGGTACTTGGGTAGCGATCACCTCCTTAGCCGTATGCTTCTGGTAAGGTCCAGCTTCGGAGCTTTTGGCTTTCTAGACTCCCTATCGTCGAAGAGTCGTCTTGGCGAGAATTCGAAAGAAACCTAGTAACCCCACCCCCGGCGGATCGGAGAGGCAACCTGGGACTGTATTCGCGATGGGCCTAGACGCTCCGTACCCGGAACATTACTAGAACACCCCGTGCGTGAACCTGTAAATGAAGCGAAAGATTAACCTGTTAGGACTGAATGACTCGACTTTTTGGCTACGCTGAATATTGCCTTCGTGAGCGAGGTCATCGGATAAGGCGGCAAATAGGGGTTTCCTTACGCGAAGCAGAATGCTTCAGAAACCGCTACTCCTCATGCACCAGACCCCTACCCTTCGCGTACCTTGTACCAGCACTACCGGACCTCGTCGAACAGAGAACAATGCGGCCCTTACAACGCTTCCTGTCATGCCGGGAAGCATTAGGGGCTGTCGAAGACGTTCGACCTTATAGGCTATCAAGGAGAGGAGGCTTCTGATTAGATCCTCCATATGGCTCGTACCGAGGTTCCCTCGTGGTCTCGCCCGGGGTAGCGTCTTCTCAGACTTGAGCTGACTGACTGATGTATCTGATGTATCTGATGGGAACCTCCGGACCACTGAAAATTATCCATGTACATGCAGCAGATTCGCCAGAAGTTTTCAATCCGAAGTCTATAGACAGTTTTCTGTCAATGTCTCAGTTCGAAGACGTACCATCAATGTCGTATGCCGATGTTTGACGTACGACATCGGTCCAGCCTAAGTCAAGGCGGCGGCGCTGCCAAGCTAGGTAGTGCCAATTGGCTTGCTCGCTTCTTGTTCACATAGATAAGAGTAGGTCGCCCTTCTAAAGAGCTTATTGTCACGCATTATGAATGCCACCTTTGCTAGCCTCAAGGCGTTGACGCTGCCAAGGCCTGATTGCATACCTGATAACAAGACACCAGGGTAGGTCAATGCCTGCAAGTACGGCGAACGATATGGTTGTTACGATGATGTTTCGCCAATACAATCAATCGTACATCATCTAGTATGTCCACCTATCTGCTATATCGAGGTCCTGGTAGCAGATGTGGCCAGGAGAACCACGAATTGGCGGTAAAGAGACTAATCCAAGCAAACGGTGGAACATCCTTCGAACCGCTTTAAGAATGGGGGACCCAGTGCTGTATAGTTCGGACGATCTGGATGCGGACTGTCGGTTCCGCTTGGCTGAACCTCCCCTACGTCGGTAAGCGATTGTGTACTAGGCATAGGGTGATTGGCGGTAGCCAAGCTCAGAGCAGCGGCTACCAGCATCACGGCGGATAAGGTTGGCAAGGCGAGGAAGCATCGTATTCCGGACAGTAGTTACCCACTACCATAGAAGGTATCAGAAACAACACTCATCGATGTGCTCCTACGCTTAGACGAAGTAATAAGCTACCCGGATAGGCGGCTGCCAGCATTGCGGGAAGAGAGACACGTCTGCTGTGCGAATTAGACCTCCCAAGGCGGCTGGGAGACATGAGGCACAATGCCTTCGCCGTTTGCTGGGTCGCAATCAAGTCCGGATGCCTTTGCTCCAGAAGCTATCGCAAGTTCCTGGGTCGTGGTCCAAGTAGAGTCATTCCGTCGTGATCGGTCTCTTGGGCGTCGCCTCATGCTGCCTGACCGTCAGTCCGATCTTTGTGGCCAGAGCACGGATATCGCCGGAGGGGGGACGCCTGGTCGCCCAACCTTAGCCCACAACCTGAATACGGGCCCAATAGGTATCCAGCATTCCCAACTTTGCGCACCATTGGGCGCGTGTCACCAAATCTCCGAAGGCTTCTTGCATAGCACGCATCGATTCCACCAGCTGGTGCAGGGAAGTACACCGTTCGTACCTGTAACCTCAAACATCCACCGAACCACGCGGTCTTGGCTCCCCCCCACCCACAACAATGAGAATGAGTCTGCGAATCTCTGCTTGCTACTTAGTTCACGCGCGCAAGCCCGGGAGTCCCCACTCGTGTGATAAGAACGGCAGCCACACATGGAACGAGAAAGCCATCTACGTCCCCCCCCCCTCTCTCCGTGGCGCCTCTTCTCAGCCCTCGCCATATTGTACGGCACGGCGCTTTTTATGTGGTTCCAGCGGGGCCTGAGATAGGCGCAAACATCGGATGACGTGGCTAGCAGGTTTGGGTTCTGGTGCGGTACCCGAGTGCCGACGACGTAGGTGGATGGGGTCTGCCGCCCTGTCAAGGCTCAGGGCCGCGGTACAACAAGCGGTGCACCGCGCGCAG
This sequence comes from Monosporascus sp. GIB2, assembly GCA_004155935.1. Classification (NCBI taxonomy): domain Eukaryota; kingdom Fungi; phylum Ascomycota; class Sordariomycetes; order Xylariales; genus Monosporascus; species Monosporascus sp. GIB2. Next base: position 30,201 of record QJNV01000464.1, read on the forward strand.
ATCGGAAAATTTTCGCGGTCAATGTTGGACGACGGGTGGCTCAAAAGGCTCGTGTTACGGTCCTGGGGCAACTCCCCAGGTGTCTTTCTCATGCGGGCCGCCCCGCTTTTCTCGGGAGTGAAGAGGGAGGCGGTGGCCTTCCCCCGGGATCTTCCCTGGACGGTGTATATATCGCTAGCAGTGGGGCCAAGACTAATGGGCACGCGATGACTTCGACAATGAGAAGTGCTCTTAGCCGGCTGTCTGCCGCAGGGGATGTTGAGTGCTTCATGCGACTGGTGCGAACCGATAGAGGTAGTGTCATAACAACCGCACAACCCAACCGGTCTTATTTGGTGTCTCCTGTTAGACACACGAGAACCTCAGGTCCCAGCACGTCGTCCTGTATATCATTTAGATAGCAATGCTGAGCAGCTTAGAGGCCGTGGCAGTGGATTTTGTGATCAGGTATCAAATCGGATTTCGACCGCCCGGAATGCACGAGACATTACACATCATGTATAAGGCAGTCGCGTTAGGTAAAACGTCCAATGTCAATTAAGCTCAGATTCGACTCAGGAATAAGAAGAGGAAACCAAGGCCGCCGATAACTATTGGGAACAACCTTCCCTGTACAGTTAGCAAATGAATAAGTAATCTATTACCAAGAGGCAAAGGGGGTTGGTTTCACTAGATGGATGCTTTGCACAGAGCTGCCTGGTTTTAGGCGGCAAAGGGTTTATGGGTATTCAATATACCAATAGAGGAGAAAGACGTACCTAGGATCACCGTAGAGTGTCACGTACACCAAGGCTTGTACACTTGAGAACAGAGTTTTGGGGAGGAAATAGGGGCACTGCTAAATCCACCACACCATCATTCGAGAGCTCCCCCATCTGCTTCTAGAACTGGTCCATCACGATCATCAGATGATCAAAATTAGCGCCCTTGAGTTTCGTAGGTGCTTTCATTCACCTCCTCCAAATGTCACAACCGAAAAGGCTACCAAAAACGGACGAGTCTACCAGCGCTCTCTACGCTGAGGGAGATACTTAACTGCATGGTGCACAACAGTCGGGCGGCTTCTCGAGGACGGCGGAAGGTCTATTCCCGTACTGCGGAGAATGAATCAGTATAGAGGAGAGGGCCAGTCGAAGCGGCGTTCATTGATTGTGGTCGTGGCAGCGGGTGTATCTCTACGGATCCTCAGCATCTCTGCAGCTGACCCATCGCCCCATAAGGAGTAGTATGTCGCCTACGTGGGATGTTCGGTCACGGTGCTCTAAGGGGGGTCCATGCCTACTTATTTGGTCAGCCAGATGCACTAGAGCTCGGTAACCAGTATTACGAGCCGCAGGTCGAACTCTATGGCCTTCGATGAAGCGATGCGTAAAATGAGACGCACTGATCAGCCCATTATTTCATGTTGTTGAGATATCTCACCTCGAATTCAACTTGGACGTCGTCTTCACGGTCGTTTGCGTGTAAGCTGAGTGTTCTACAGTGCTGAGTTAACTTGTGCGAACGTGTGCGGTGGCATTCCGGCTGCATACAACCTGCCCCGAAACTTGCCACGGCCCCTGCAGATGTCTTATCCGATATTACTATTAAAGCAGTAGAGCATATTAACATGAGAGAACCCTAGTAGAAAGGGGCGTCCCTGAACCGGATTGACCCGAGGTGGTAGATGCCAGCTCCGAATTCCCGCTTCGTGAGAGCATCTCTGTTGCGTATGGCCTGCAAGGCTTTCGTGGAGAGTTAGGATACAAAACTGCTGGTTTCATATCGCGATTACTGTGACCGGGAGGGGTATACTGCGCGCTTCGTGCTGTCTTGGGACCACGTATTGATATACTGTCCGTTCGTTTGGAGGTAGCTCTTCCGCATCTGACCCGCACGCGAGGAAACATCAGGCCCAATCATCCCATGGTACGAGCCATCCGTTATCCTCCGTAGCACATGTTAGTTGGCTTCTTTCCGCGCTCGTTCGAAAGTGTGACAAGTCCGGAGTACCGTTGATGATCAGCCTTCTTCGCGTTCCTAACCATGTATGGCCAGTGGGGAAGCTCTATTTCAGGATATGGTCTAGCACGTGGTGCGGGGTTTATAGAGTTTAGTACGATGTGGTGGATCTTGTTACTTTAGTATGAAGGTCGGGCGCAAAAGTGTGCCATATGTACCTAGTCAGGCCCAGTTCGCCACAGAGCAGAGTCACGTACAGTGGAAATGAGGCTAGTAGCTGCGGTACGCTAAAGTAAGTTTCCAGGGGGACTACCTCTAGGGCCTTAGTAGGGTCTCTGCAGCTAAGGTCACTTATTGCACAAGCGTACCTGGTCTGGAAATAACGGTTTTCAGCCACAGTCCATACTGTAACCAAGACAGGAACGTATGCACACTTTGCACCTGACCTTCGTACCACTAATAAATTAAGAATAATATTTTGCTTGTATACGAAGATTTGGTGCGACGTAATGGCATTTACTCGATCAATCTACGAGCGTCGGCCAGATACCGGCAAGCTGCGTACAAGTTACAGTAGCCCTAACTAGTTGGCGTTAGCCCGTCCCCTTGAAATATGGGCCATCCTATTGGGGCTATATTTTATTTTTCCTAAGCACCTTGACAGCTGTCAACTTCCTAGTAGCCTGTATGTGACCCACCTATGCCCTATATACCAGGTTGCAGCTAGGTACGAAGAGAAACGGAGTGGGTTGATGATGATAATCAATTCGCACCTAAAACGTTAGCGTTTTACATTGGGGTGGCATGGTGGGTCTCCTTCCGGATACAGGGAAGCTGGCAGCTGTCAACTTACTTCGGAAAAATAAAATATAGCCCCAATAAGATGGCTCTGAAATATATAACTCGCAGGGGTATTCTTTGTTAGTTACCTCCACCCGCTCCACTTGGTTTCCCCTTACAAGCTAGTATGTAGACTCGCATAGAATTTAGGTGGAAGTCTACCTATTTTTACATATATGTAAGTTGTTATCGCCATAACCCGGAAACCCGTTTTATTAACCTATTAACAGCTGTATTTGATTTAAATCAGACCTTATCATAATTCCAACTAAGACTTTAAAAGCCAAGCTTCGATATATTAAGAGACAACGCCTTTGCCAAAGGTTGCCGTTAACTGAAGCTCCCCAACTCCTTTAACAAGTGGGATAGCATGAAGCGCTCAGCTGAGTGATGGGAACCAGCAAAGGAAGTGATGGAGGTAACTTTGCATACAAAAAGCATGGGAGTATACATACTAGCTGTTTAGGAGAATCGTGTGGGACGGTGGAGGTAACTAACAAAGAATACCCTGTGAGCTGTATATGAAGCTATCCAATTGAATGGCCCCACTCGGATAAGTGGATACACGGACAGAAGCCGGAAATAGTATTGCCAACTTCACACGATGTTTCCTCTAAGCTAAGTGCCTACTTACCTAGGTATGTACTTGGTTAGGATATATGCAGTAGTCCGATCTGTTGAAACCGAAGCCTCTAGGTGCTATATTTACACAACTACCGGCAGTAGTGCTACTGTATCCTGGTCAGTACTGAAACCATCGGAACTATGAAGCATTCTTCAGCCGGCTCTTGCCGCACTTTCGTTACACGCAAAGTATCATGTGGGCCGCATTGACCTCCCTCAGATGCTGGAATACCTAATTACATAGCCATGTAGTTCTTGTTCATCTCAATGTCGCATGTATTCATAGGCTCCCCAATGGAATGAGCTGTTCTTTTTTTAGACCGAGGCTCTAGGTGAGATGGTAACTCCCGCGGCGCACAGCTAGCCAACGCGGGTTTCCTAACCTTCGCCTCAAAGCAAAAAGAGAGACGCCTCTGACTGCGTCTTAGGAATAAGGAGAAGCATCGGTGCTTAACTAAACGTGCGGACGACTATAGTGGAAGAAGATCGCTGGGTCAGATCCATAAATGACGTTGAGTGCTGAGTGCATAAGGTCAACCTATTCGGTAAGCGGATCAAAAATGCTCATATGTACATATGTGTGCAGCTACAAGTTAGGTAGAGACGCAATGAAGGTGTTCAGCATTTTAGCTGCTGCCAAGAGCCTTCCAAGTTCCATAGCCTCGTGTTGATAGCTACCTATACTTGTGTTCGACATTGACAATGCCCATTGATTTAACTGTTCCGTTTCGACTATCCCCTCGGGTGCGAAGGGAGCACAGCAATAATTGATAACCGGTGATATGGCCTGAGCTCATAAAAATGGGACTTTAGTGACCAATCAAACTGGCTCATAGCAATATACTTCCATCCACACCTAAATGTTGCTGTGATATTTGTACCAGCATATGTCTGTACTACAAATTGGTACATCACATACGTCACCATACAGTAAGAAGCTGCTGCCCGCGTTGCACTGCGTTCCTCCATGTATCGAGCCCAAAGTGGACCTTTTCCCATATATGGTTAGCGTCAACGCCGCTCCTGTTATTGATGTGCTCCCTTCGCAGCCGAGGTGATATACGTACATATAGCTGCTATTAATAGTCGCATATATACCGGTATTTCGTACTATGGTATCAGGCAAATATTGCGCACCTGGTCAGGTACCAGTGGGCCGCGCTGGTAATAGTTTTATACAAATTCAGTATAGCTGATACCGGGGTCGCGATAATTGTATTTAACAAATACGTAGTTGATTGGCAACTTATAAGGTTCTAATCATTATTAATCGTTTGCGAATAAATAAATAACCATAATGACGAAATATTTGAACAACTTACTTTTTAACAGAAAATAACGCATTATAAACTTAATGAATATTTGCCCGATATGGGAAACTGTGGTGGGGCCCAGTAGCGCGGCGACCTAACTAGATGCGAAATATTACCCTAATACCATAGTATGGATTCTACATAGTAAATGTGTTTAATGCTTGCGGCTGCAAAACGGAGATTTTTGATCGGATGGCATGCTACGGTTCAGATCTAGAAGGATCTGAGCATTGCATTAGGCCGATAGATAAGAAGCTTGATTTGGTGGGGTGCAAGCCTAGGTATGCTCAATAGAACGTTGAGGTGAGTTGACAGTAAAGTAACTTTAGCTCGAATCATGTTACGGCACAATTAACAATATAACGCGCGCCTCATTGTGGCATTGCCATGTTTTTTACGGTTAAAGTCATCTGTATCGGTTCTTATTTGTATAGCATCTTATGAGGCCTCCGTGCCTAGAGCACACCGGAGCTACCTCGTCCTTGAGGTTAAAATCTTTCTGAATTGAACGGCTGCGTACCCACATACACGCAATTTGTGGCTCAGTTCCCGGTTGCCCTTCATAGCGAAAGAAGCCGGCCCTGTCGGTGCCGATACCTAAGAGAGCTCTTAATGCGATTGGATCTCATCAGTCGTCTCCCAGGGCTACAATGCATGAACTCCCTTTCCCTCGTTTCATTCCGCAAGATCTCCCCAGCATGGACTGATGAAACGTGACAAGCCACCAACGCCGCACCTTCAACGGGCACTACGCCCAAGGCCCATTAAATCACGGTTGACACTATTATCAATATTTTTGGCACCCGCAGCCACGGAGATACTCTCCGTTTTTCACCATCATATAGACTTTTCACTGTAGGTATTGCACCGCCGCGAACCCAGGCAGTCATGGTCTAAACACTCACTCCATCAAGGAATGCGAAGTGGACTCGTCGGCCTAGTCGTCACAAGCTAATGAAACATCAAGTGCCACCTGAGGGCTCCAAATGCAACTGCTCAGGTCTCAACCTCCGCATGTCATCTAGGTTCATGTTCGGGGAGTTCTTCTGGTCGTAGACCCCTGCTGATGTCTTCCTGGGTCCTGCCAAGGGGATACTAGAATAGGTCCCGCTTAATAATGGGACGAACGATTGCCTTCCAACCACGGAATTCCCAAATCTGGATAGCCCACATACTTTTAACTTCAACCTTAACGCAACCAAAGCCCGATACGCGTTTAGGGTAAGCTACCCTGTTAGCTCTATATTTGGTATTTGATAAATACATTGCCTAAGAAAGTACGTAATGTTCGGCACATCATAATTGCTACAAGCCCCACACTGCTTTTGATGATGCCGTTGCATCACGACCCCTTCTCGCAAAACCGCCTTGCAAAAGCTGATGTTGCTAGCATCAGCGAGGGGTAGCGCAGCTCCAATCGCGCACGCCTCTTCTTGTAGCTGTAGCCTGCATACATACATGTAGGTGTAACACACAGAACTTAGCGCACCCTCGGGGTGGCCTAATGAGGTACCTGGACTCAGTGCCTACTGTAGCTGGGCAGTCAATGGTTAGGGTGACTGCTACCCGCCTGCAGAAGCCGACCACTAGCGCCGAGTAGATTCGGTTTCTACCGACGATTTAGCTGCAACCACCCGTGATGCTTCCCCCTATCAGACGTAAATCTGGTCTCAGCAAGCCATTCTAGCCCTGCAGGCATTCTGAGCCTAAAATTTAAAATAATCTTCGCTAAAAGTCAAGTCAGAAGCTGTACATTGGTTTAACTACGTCGCCAGGCCACCGGGTGTTCTTTATCTTGAACATCAAGGTCACCAGGATTGGGAGTGTATTTAAGGCGAGTCAACCATTACATAAACAAGCCTAGATTAACCTTGTTTTGAAGTCTCGACCCCTGAAGGCTGACGGGGTCATATCCCTGTGGAGATCATGGGGCGTTCAGACGACGATCTGACTTCACGATCTGCGGCAGACGGGTCTGACGCGACAGGAAAGGAGGCTCCAAACACCGGCATATGCTTGCGACTTCCAATTATAGGAATAACACGGAGCAGGCCAGCAACTCCCCAAGTAAACGCGCCTGGTCCTCCTAGACCAGCTTTATCTCTCACGACTCTAAAGTAACTACTTGTAAAAGGGAGACTGATGCCCAATTTTTTTGTGGGGGATCAGATATCCTCACCGGGACATTGCAGAATACTATGTATCCCAGTGGAGGTTGTCGTTGCCGAGTGGGAACCCTTCCTCATGGCCCTGTCCTCCATTACACAGTAACAGTTCGCTACGACTGTCATATTTCCCGGCGTGTTTCCGTTCCCCGTGTTCGCGTGGAAACTCATAGCCTCGGGCAAACATCTGTATCGGTAACCGATCTGAAAATAGCGCTCTTGGTATTGTCTGGGGAACCCACCCACCCCCAAGACCTTGAGATATACGTACGGCTATTTGACATCCTTGATAGCTTCAGTGTCCGGCCGCACACTCTCACCACACCACTATACCCCAGATCTGTCCTGTCTTTGGCTACGCCTACCTCTCATTATCTCTAAGGATCCCAAGTTATATAGACGAGCGGTCCGCTGTAGAAGCAAGCAGCCGACACTAGCATTTATCCCATTGATATCCCAGTTGGAGACGACGTCCTGTTAGGTCGCCAGCTAGCAGCGCCCCTGCCAAACCGACATTACTATCAGCAGATCACAACTCACTCCCACGGAAGGTACCCAAACCGTCATTGCGAAACATAGTCTCGAAACACACTACGGCCATTCGAGTGCGCTTGAATATCCGCTCGTCTTGTTTGAAGAGGTAGCGCACCGAGGATTCCAGCAGCAACCTCGCAATCTTAGGAGTGGCTAATGGCTCATACTTCGCCAGACAACCCAAACTCTACCTTAGGCCACTAAAGCTTCCATCCCTACTGCTCAGCGGATACAAAGCTTTGGCTCCAGGGGTAGTCGAGTATATCCTCGATCGATATATGAATGCTGGTTTTCCATAAGCCACGGTTTTGCATGGAGCTTTCGATTTATTACCCCTAAAATCAGCAGAGACATCACGCATCTCGATCTAAGAGCACCTTATAGTAGGTGAGGAAGAAGCTTTTATACTTGCGTCTACAAGACCGTATAGTAAGTGCATTGGATGCGTCTACGGACATCCGAAAAGGGCGGCCCTATGCCATTGTTCGAGAATGGAGAAGACTGACAGATGGTAGGGTCCAGCGGCCCATGGGAACCGGCACACAGCACAGTGATGTGGGCAACCATTCGGAGGTAGCATACTTGCATTATTCCAACGGCACATGTGCAAAGCAGCCCGCTCAACCTCAGCTATCATGAGCATGCTCGTTTGATAAGTTTCGAAGATGTACATGATGCCCCCGGAAGATTGAAACGACAGATGCACTTGGATAAAGAGTGAACCTTACGTCGTAGACATCTTCTACCATTGACGAGAATAAATCAGATCAGCTAACAGTTTTGTAGTTTCAATGCAACTAGCAACTACTTGGTAGAAGCAGTCGTCGATTCCGAGAACGGTCGGCCCTAGCATGACAGTCTGACTGCCCTTCTACTTCTGATAGCTTTCTACGTCTCATCAGCAAGATTGACATATCTACCTTGGAAGATGGACATTCCCTCCTTACTTAACTCATCGGTAGTGGATAACAAGGAAGGGGGACATCGAGATCACACACCTACATCATCTGTCACCGACGAGCCAGCATCCCTAGCGTTGTCTCCAGCTTCAGGAGTGACATTGCCCTGGAGGATTTTGGAATTTGGAAGTCCGAGTCGGAGCGGAACGTCATGGGATGGCGACGAATATTCACCCCCGTCATCGGGCAAGGCGGATACAACGCATATGCCGGTCATGCTATCCGACAGCGACTCGTCTCCAAGCCCGAGAATGCCCGAACACAAGTACTCGGATAGTAATAGCAGCGTGTCGTCTTATGTGCCGTCCCCGATTTCCATATCACATTCGAGAGTCTCGTCTAGGTCAACCATCAGCGGGCAGGTACCAGCGACTGCACCTATCTCGGATTACCCGCCACTCGAATCAAGCTTCGAGAATGGAGACCGGATTCGTTTAGCATATGCACTAAATACATCGAAAAATGGTAGTGGAAGACCCCCTAACGCGAGAGGTGCTGAATGGCCTGTCCGGAGCCTTGGCAGCACCCCGTCGCCTCCTGACACCCTGTTAATGTCAAGGGCTCAGCGAAGTTCAGATCGAAATAGTGCTCATGAGACCACTAGGTGAGTAATTCTTCTTTGTCCTCTAGCTTTTCGAGTTTTCGATTGGTAATGGTTTGACGGTGTGGCCCTGTTCTCTACCAATCTTGACCATTCGGGAGAACCCCCTTCCCCCCACGGCCCCTGAGTACGTCATGGATGTCCCTAAGTACACAACTGCATGGCGTCCAGCAAACTCTAGGGTATTATCCCCATTTCGGCGTTTTTATATGATCAGCTTGAAGGGGAAGAGCAATGTTACCAGCAACCACGGGCTCGTTTCCATTACTTCACTTCGAATCCATTCATATCCCACCTCCGCATTCGCATGGTCACAATGCCCCCTAAATACATCGGTTCGGCGGTGACTCCTCTCACCGCCCTGAAGTGCCAATGCCTATGACTTTACGTTCGCTCGTCGATCGAACTTCAGTCCGATATCCTCGAGGGAAACGTCTGGTTCACCTGAGTGCATAGCAGAATCGCCGTCTGCACTTGCCACCGCAGGTGGAGCATTTCGACAACTCGAGGATACCTGACGACACACCGAACGGCGTCCCCTTGTTAATTCGTACCCTTCGATACCCAGTCCTCCCTTCGCTCTTTACAGTACACCCTGAGATGGGTGGTCACATTTGTTCGAGGGTCTATCTTGGCATCAACCTTATCACTCGCAAACAGCTGTACTTTCTCTTAAACCGCCGGTTCATCTGATCCCTCGACATTGCGGTTTGTAAAATTAGGGCTGTTATTGACCCGCCGATATTTTCATTACCTAATTCCCCTCGAAATTGTTTCTACATAAACCAAACTCTAGCCGTTGTTCCTCTCAAGACTCCATTTCGTGCCGAAGTACCACTTATCTCATTCACCTGACGTACCCCTTCATTACAGTCTACCGAACTCGCCCTCACTATTCTCTCAAAAAGCTTCATTTCCTTGGTTTATCCTGTTTCCCGTTGCAGAGTGGTTTTCAACCCCTGGGTGTTCTGAACTGCTTTGGCCATTGTCCCAACAATGCTCCAGCTCCTGGAACCGCCATTCCGTTCTTTCCCTAAATCGACGAGTGATCTCAGGCTTAATCACTTACGCCGAGTGATCCTTAACCTTTGGGTCATCTGGCCTATCTCGGCGGCTGCCCAGGAAGAGCTCCAGCCTGGAAACATTATCCCCGTTCCTTCCCTGAGTCGACGATTGATCTGAGATTTGATCACTCGTACCGACCCGTGTTTAACCTCTGGGTTTCTGGACTACCTCGGCGCTTGCCTTGACAAAGCCCGTCCCCTGGAGCTATCATTTCAGTTCTCTCCCCTGAATCGGCAATGCATGAGATTCACCACCATAGAATGATTCATAACCACAGGATCATCCGAACTACTTCGGCCATTGTCCTAGCAAACTTAACCCCACTGTCATTTCGTTCCTTCCCCTGAATCGGCGAAGGACCTGAGATTCAATCACCTGCGCCACTGAATGCCGCCGCTAACTACTATATAAGACCAGGACATTTGAGGAGCAGTCCCAACTACCCTATCCCTCCTCTTATTAGATCACACAAGCGCATTGTATCTGCGCCGAACTTTCTCGCCATTGACGCCCTATCTCGGACACATCCATCTTCTCCATTACCTACTACACCTCAGCCTACACCACAGTTTTCACGCCAAGCAGAACGTAGATCGGGCTGCGCCATGGAAACTCCTTCTAGCTCATCCGCCAACACCTCTGTCCTAACAAGGGGAGAGGACATCAAGTGTATGTATGTGGATCCCTGCACTACTGGCTCCCAACTCCGCAAAGCCATCTCGCACATCTTTGGCCGGAACAAGCTTTGTACCCGGAAGATCCCTCCGCACGTTTGGGTCCATTATTGTCGGAAGCATTATCAACGATGTCGCTACCGCAATGCACAAAATTACGCCAGGACACAGTGTGAGCTTGTTCAGGAGCAGATCCATCGCATTCAGGCCTGGAGTGACGAGAACAAAAGATCGGGTAGGGGTAGTATCGTCAACAACTGGTCTTTGTGCATGAGAAAGAGGGAGCAGAACCGAATGAAGCAAAAGAAAAGACGGGGCCCCAATATTGGTGGGGAAGTCCCTGATGCGGACGAAGACGAAGATCGAGCTGTCTTGAATGGAACCGCGGTACCCGATTGGCTTCAAGCCAAGACTGGCGATGGCTATAGCACGGCTCAGATCGAGGAGATAGTCGTTCGTCTCACTGAGGAGATGGGTCGGGACCAGTTGACCCAAATTCCCGACATCGAGATTCTCCCCAACATCATCGACATACCAGATGGCACCAGAAACAGGATTTCGACGAAGCGGAAGGCTAGCCCTGGAAGAGGGCACAAGCGCGCCCAGTCTGAGGTCTCTCCGCAATCGGATTCCCAACCTATGACTCGTCAATCAAGCCATCCTAGCTCCAGGCAGTCAAAAGATGCCCAGCAATCTTCTCCAGCGGAGAAGCGCCAGAGAACCACCAGCGAATCTACATATGGCGACCGCGATGATCTTGTCCTCCCGCAACCCCAACTACCTGACCTCCCGCATACCCCTGGCCGTCCTCGCCCTATAGCCTCCACACGCGGAACCGATCTCCTTGCGCAATACCCCATGACGACCCGAGATCGAGAGCACCAGCTGGCAGACCCATACCCTCAGGCTCACGCCAGACATAGCCAATACAGCTTTGGGCCCCCGTTGTCAGCCCCAATTGCGCAGAGGTCTGGATACTCATACCATACTCTGCCCTCCCAATACGAAACACACCCCATCTCGCCGAGCTTTTCAGACACCAGAGGCGCGTCATACTGGCGATCTAACCCCGATATATATGGCGATTCCGATTACACTTTCCATCACCCCTCGTCCGCAGGATACCAGTCTTTTTCTCAAAGCTATGCAACATCTCCGCCCTCTCACGAGAGAGTCTACATGCCACACAGTACCAGCTTCTCTACCCCCTCATCTGCTGGTCCTCCGGGCTACTTCGACCAACTTTCGCCCTCCCTTCCCCCCATTCGAAGCTTTGATACACGAGTTTTTGACGCCCGAGCGCCCCGTGGCTCCTCTGTGTCCGACCCTTCCTCGGATTACAGTAGTTTCCGGCATACCCGTCATCAGAGCAGTCCAGTCGTAGCGTATCGTATGCCCGCTTCTTCCGCTCCCGAGTATAACGCTTTACCTTCCACTTCTCGTACGACCAGCAGCTACGACTATCCCACGTACCACCATCGACAGGATTCCTATGTGCCCCAGCGGCAGTATGAGTACCGCCGCGTCGAAGAGTCGGAGAAGACCAAGGCTGTCTATGCTGAGCGCCGCTAAGGCGGTTGCCCTTATTCAGCTCTATTAACATCTCTCACACGTTGCTCCCTTAGTTACACTCTTTTCTTCGACTCGTTGATGACCGATCCTTATCCTACTTTTTACTTGGACTTTCCTTTTTCTTTTTCTTTTTTGGTACAATGCACGACTGTCGCCTCTCACGATGACGCACCACCAGGCATAAGCTAAAGTCCAAACGATGGCGCTAGTAAAACTTCAAGGACTCATTTCCCGTGGGTATCGCATCATAAACTAGCTCGATGCGCCCACGGGAGCCGCCAACATGAACAGGCAGCGGAAAGACATGTATTCTACTCCAGGCCGACTCTTATCTCGGCAAAAAGACGCCTATGGATACTTTAAGTATTATCTGGGTCGACAGGCGAAATATACGCGGCATTCCATCGGAAGGGATGCACATGATGAGTGGTGCGAACAATGGTTTCGCGCCCATGCATACACGGCAGTTACGAGAGACATGGTGAAAGACTGACTGACGACTTACTTTGCTGGCCAAACGAACGTTCCCCCAATAGGTGTCGTGGCATGGTCCGGCTTGAGGCAAGGAACACATGCGCACCATATTAGAAAAAGCTGATGACTGGTAGGGAGGACTTAGGAAAGGGGATTCACCTGCATTGCTTCCGGAGTTTCGGTCTGCTTTTATCCTCCCTGGACGGAAAGCATAGCAAGCGTGGTGGCGATACCTACGTGGTTTTGGTGCTGGATTTATGGGGTCATGGTGATAATGTATATGACCATAGATATGATCCCAGGTTGCATTAGGCGGCTTTTTTAGACTCTCTCAATCCGATTGATTTCTTTGCGAATCGAGGGTCCCAGCTCTAAGTATATCCGAGACCCCATCAAGTGATGGTAGAAGGGCGCGCTGCACACTCTGTTCTGTCACGTGCTTAGTGGCCTGCAGTTGAGATAAGTCGTGTTCATTCGGAACCCGC
>QJNV01000465.1:0-43385 GCA_004155935.1 Monosporascus sp. GIB2
GGGGGGAAAGAAAAAAAAAATGAGACTTGCAATCACGGTCATGAATTATCTCTCTGGAGTGACCATGTTATTTCTCCCATTTTCTTTGATGAAACCGCGGCTTCCTTTTCATGAAGCGAGCAATCAGCAACTAATTTAATTCGCAGGTCGTCAGCTGCCAACCCGAACGGGATATCGTCTTCGTCTCAACTGGAAAACGCCTATACTCTTCATCGCCTACATGCAGAATGCCTACCTATGTAGGATAAGCAGTCCATATTCAAGGTACCTGCCTGCCTTATCTCGTTTTAAATTCAAGGCCGAACCTCCCAGCACATATATATCAAGCCAACTTCCCAAGGCATAACCTCTCATTTCCCTCCCCTTCACCTTCATCTTTTCCTCTACCTTCACCTTCACTTTCCTCTCCAACCCATCTGAGTGCTTACTCGAGATACCTACCTTCTAGCACCACGACTTCTCATCCATCACTCCACTCCTTTGCCCTCCCCTCTCAAATATTGTATCGTCGACAGGTCCACTAGACGCATTTGATACCCAGCCTCAGTAGGGAAAGCTATATCCAACCCTCCTCCTACCTTCAGGCCTCGTACGCAGTCGACCCAACTACTGCTTGTCGTCCGCCACTCTTCCGTCACCATCAGGCTGGTCCGCTGCTCTTGCAATCGTCCTTCCAAATTTCAAGCTTGCCTTGTCGAAAGTAGACAGGTAGCTGATGTTTCCGTGTTGAGTCATCGATAACACTAACCTCAACGCATCCAACACCTGTGGCAACATTTGGTCCTAGGCAGGAACAACCTGGCCTGGCCTGGCCTGTCCCTGCCCATCTGACCCGCCGCGGTCTTTCCATCTCAATATCTGCATTCGGATCTTTATCGTCTCTATTTCTTTGCACTTCACGATCCGTTGATCACATCACATCCACCAACACTTTCCACCAGCCAACCCATCATTGTCTTTCGTGCAGCTTAGTATCTACTCACTTGCTATCAGGCATCTCCGCCATCTTTCATTTTGTTTTGAGGAGTTAAAGGTTCAACTAATCAAGGAGAAAAGAAAAGAAAACCATTGCAACCAGCTACCTACTGCCCAAAACAGAAAATGTCTGCCAATGCCTCGACTGGGTCTCCCGGCCCACGCCGTACCCCAGGGGCCAAATCCACTCGGATGGAGGAGAATATCAAGGTTGGCAAGGAGGATTCCTCTCAAGCCAATGTAAGTGATATCCTCACGTCTCTTCTCAGGTTTCAGCTTGTAAGTACCTTTGCTGCGTGTTTTGTGTATCAACATGATCTGCTAGCCTAGTAGTCGAGATGTCAAGTCTCTCGGCATTTTCACCCCATCACGGCAAATCAATCCCCTCGATCACCCGATACATTCCACGGTACTCTATCGGGGCTAACTGCCCACCACAGGATTCGGATGGCGCTCCGTCTCTGAAGAAGTCGGCCACGGCTCTTTCGACCGCGTCTTTGGTCAACCAGAGCTGTCCTAAGGTAAGCTCTCCTCTTCCCTTCCGCTTCTAAACCCGGAGAGCTGATTAAATCAGAGGATGAAGCTTAATCACGAGACATCGGGGCCTCCCACCGTGTCTGAAAAAGGTCCTGTTGATTCCCTACTCGCGAAGCTTTCCAAGCAACAGGCGGTCCTCCACAAGCAAGGCGACGCTATCAACAATCCCGAAGACGGCACCATGTACCCCCGTACCGTGGGACAGGCTTCTTCAAGCAACTCCGTACCTATCACCCCTGCCACCGAGGCTTTCGGCGGTTCTGTCCCTGCTACCCGGCCGGCCAGCGCGCAAATGGACGATAGCAACGGTGATGAAGTGCTACGTCTCAAGCTGGAGTTAGCGCAAGCTCAGAACAAGATTAGCCACTTGAGTCACGAGCTTATCCAGAGAGAACAGCCTCGGCCAGTATTCCATCCCACTCCGCCGTGCGCATCCCTCGACGGCGATGCACAGGCTGGATCCCAGGTAGGCTCGGTTGCGGGGCGATTTCCAGGGCTGAGTTCTTTCAATATGGGAAACCAGTCATCATTGAATCGTGATGGCGGTGCCAACTGGCCTGTATATGACGATTCCCGTTCCGACACCAGCGATGCACTATCGGCGACTGGCTTCAACCGCTCTCGAAATATCTGGGTCGGTACGAAGTCCGCGCAGAGTACATTTACGCAAGGAGGTCTCCCGACCCCGGAGCTGCCGCAGATCCCACCCTGGCCTACACGAGGCAGTACTCAGGGTTACGTGGACACTAGTGTGCCCTACAACCCCCCAAACTCGGATGGTTATCGTGGCGATCGTCTAACGCCAGACTACGACTTGACCATCAGACCGCCCGGGGGCCGAAGAAGCGGTCGGTTCGATTCTCGCTTCGCATCTCAGGGACCTGGTTCTCACCCCGGGTTTGGCAGTGCCTACACTTGTGGCCCAGTTCATTTTGAGGCTAGTCATGGCATGGCTAGTCCCCCGCCGGGTTCTATGAGCGGTGCCGGGGTGTATTCCAGCTTTCAACCATCCCCAATTGGAACCCCGTTGTCTCCATTGGCCAGTGAATTCACGTCCACATCCGCTGGGGCCCCATGGAAAACCGAGGTAAACCTCTCCGTGCCTTCGAACCCTCTTGGGCATGTAAAGCTGATACAAGTTTTCCGGCAGCATATTGCGTCCGAGGGGCAGACTTATCTACCAACTACCGAGCCTTTGAACTATCGACGTCTTTTGGACCGTAATGTTAATTGTAACTGGAAGTACATCGTCGACAAGATCGTCTGCAATAACGATCAACAGGCATCCATCTTCCTGCAACAGAAGCTGAAGGTCGGAACTTCGGACCAGAAGTATGAAATTGTCGAAGCTATCGTGGCTCAGGCGTACTCGCTGATGGTGAACCGCTTCGGCAATTTCCTGGTTCAGAGATGCTTTGAGCATGGGACCCCTGAACAAGTGATCAAGATTGCTGAAGCGATCAGAGGCAAGACTCTCAGCCTCTCAATGGACCCATTCGGATGCCACGTCGTGCAGAAGGCCTTCGATTCTGTCCCCGAGGATTACAAGGCACTCATGGTGCATGAGCTCCTTCGTCGAATTCCCGAAACTGTCATTCATCGTTATGCCTGCCACGTTTGGCAGAAACTGTTCGAACTGCGATGGACGGAATCACCTCCTCAGATCATGAAGTATGTTAACGAAGCCCTTCGCGGCATGTGGCATGAAGTTGCGCTTGGGGAGACTGGTAGCCTCGTTGTCCAGAATATCTTTGAGAACTGCCTCGAAGAAGACAAGGTATCTATCCTGGCAAATTCGAGCCCCGGTGACAATGTGTACTGACTTGCGCCTTAGCGTCCATGCATCGAGGAAGTTCTTACAAACATTGACATCGTCGCTCACGGCCAATTTGGGAACTGGTGCATCCAACACATTTGCGAACACGGCGCCCCTGCAGATCGCAGCCGGGCTATTGATCATGTCATCCGATATGCGGCGGAATATAGCATGGATCAGTATGCCTCCAAGGTAGTTAAGAAATGCCTCAAAATCGGTGGCCCTGAGTTCCTCAATCGCTACCTCGATCGCGTCTGCGAGGGTCGCATGGATCGCCCTCGCATCCCTCTGATTGACATCGCGAGCGACCAGTACGGCAACTACTTGATCCAGTGGATCTTAACCCACGCGGGCAACCAACACAAAGATATCGTTGCCGCCCATATCCGGAAGCATATGGTGTCTCTCCGAGGATCCAAGTTTGGATCTCGCGTCGGAATGCTTTGTACTAACCCGGCCGTTGCCACCCGCCCCGGTCCTGGCGTTAGCAGTGGCTTCGGACGTATGCCTGCAGGACCTCGCTACGGAGGCCGCGGTTACCAATGAACCCCCTGCCCGAGGCCGTGGTACGTCCAGTGCGAGTCAACTCAACCACCAGCACGGCGTCTCCCAAACCACGTGTTTTATCAAGCAGATGAGATATCTGTACAATACTGGAGTTTCATGATTCCCCTTTGCGTTTCGCTCCCTTTCTTTCTTTTCCCTATTCTTATCTTCTCCTTCCGATTGCCCCACGGCACGAGATGCATTTCACCCGGTCCTGGCACGGATTGATCGACATATGGCAGTCCTCATCATGCAGGGCACACTCATATTGAGCAGAGATTTACAGAATAATACGTCTACGACATCCTACGTTCAGCAGGCTACTGCCTTGTTCGGGCGCCTTGGACACATTATGGTTATGGATTTTGCGATATGAAAACCAGAGACGCCAAGGCTTCCACCATCCCTCCTAATATCGACTCGTGTCTTCACACATAGACGGGATGGTGGATGAACTCGTTTCATCGGGAATCGTGTAGCCGTCTCGGCCATTCACCGAATATGGCCACATCAGGCCTGAATCTTGCCCGTGGGTGGACCTCTGCTGGGAATAGATACTTGTGTTGGGAAAGCAGGGATTCAGGTTGTACAAGTTTCACGATAAGAACACAGGCGAGGCGTGGAGATTGAGTCATCCGAGAAATTGAGAATGTTACTACTGTTTTTTGTGCTATGGAGGTAATCCGCGTTTCTGCTTGTCTTACGGAAAAGTTTAATTATTTATCACACACTCATTTGTTAATACATGCAGAGCATTGGTTCTTGACGTTTGGAGAATGCGGTTCCTTATAGAACAACGCATAGTGTTACCGCATCTTCTTCACCAAATGAGTCTACTTGGACGCTCAAAACCACTCGCCTAGATCTATTCAAGTTATATCGCTAGGATATACTAGCGGCAAACCTTTCACGTCTTCGACTACGACCACAAGGCAGATATATATCAGCTTGTGTCAACATTCCGGCTTCGTGAATCAGTCATTGAGTTCTGCTTCATATCACACCAAAATCTACTTCACATACGTTTCCAGACCCTTAAATATTTCTAAAAGTTATGCGGGGTGTGCTATCGATAGCTAATCAGGGGGGCGGCACCTAGAGGGGGCGCACGTACCAATGCACACCCCCCCCAGTTGCACACCCCGAATTTTCTAACCTTTATACTTTAAACTTTAATAACTTTAGGAACTTTAACACTATAAAATAAATAATAAATATCAATAAATAAAGCCGAAAAACAAGTTTAATATAAAGACAGAATATATAAAACCTTAATAATATTTAAAAATATATTAACAAAAAAAATAAAAATGGTAAAAGTAAATATAAAATAATAAAAAATTATTTATAATTAATAACGAAAAAATTATTCCGAAATATAAAATTTAAAAAACTTTTTAAGTAAAATTTTAACGTAACATAACATATTTCATTTTTTAATATTTTTTAATTTAAATAAAATAAATATTAAAAATTTACAAAGATATATATAAGAAAGAATTATATTACCTTATAAGCAATAAAGTTCGTATATTATAATAAAATAAAAATTAAATATAATTTAATTTATATACTTTTATTTTAAAAATATTACTTTTATATATACTTAAAATATTATATTTTAATATAAGCGATTTATAATAACAGTTTAATATATTATATTGCGTTATTATATTATAACATTTTATAAAAATATATATAACATTTAATAAATATTTTCGTTTTTTATTTATTTAAGTTATTATTTATATTAATTTCGTATATTATTTATGTAAAAATAATATGTTTTTAAATAACTTAAATACCCGCTTTTACATATTTACGCTATATGTAATGCGATATAAATTATTTGGAATCATTAAAGGCATTTCTGAATTTTTACGATTTATTGAACTTTTAAGTTTTTGGTGGGTGTGCAAATGGTAGGGCTGTGCACTAGTACGTGCTCCTCCTCTAGGTCTTTCGAATAAAACGGACGGACTCAACTAGCGTGAATACGCCCATCCACTCCTAGAGATTTCCACGCCTCCGTAAACTGTGTATCTCGGAACGCTTCGCTTTGGTGGGTGGCCCTCCGGCCTGGTCCCCCCCCCTTTCCCTTCCTCCCCGGGGACGTCACAGAGGGCTGTCCAGCAGTTTCCTTAGCGACTAGCTAATTATCCCCTTTTACCCTTCTACTGCAACCGCCAGATTCAGCAGCGCGACCAGAGGAGTCGAGCGCTGGTGCCTCGCGCGGATGGTAGGTACTTGCAGGTTTTGAAAACGCCTGACTGTTCAATCGGAGGCTGTCGCGGTAATGTAAAATATCGAAACCTTCCAAAGTAAATGGGGATGCTGTGATGGGCTGGGTGCATGGTCTCCTTGCAACTGATTGGCTGCGAGATATATGCAAGCTTCTACTTGTAAACCTTGTAAACAAGAACCCCTCTTTCACTTCCACAATGGCTGGGTAATGGATGGGTTAAAAGATTCGAACGAGATTTGGAGGGCCTCCCGAACTGGAATTCAGTGCAACTGGCGCACCAACCCCGACCACAATCCACACAAACAGCCCAAAAAGACGGCCACACGCTCCCAAGGGACACCATACGTATTTCCAACTCCAGAATCCCATTCCCTCGACTTAACCTACCTTAATCCCTTGACGCGTCCTTCGGGTTCCGAAACGACGACAGACCGGAGAACTAAGTCACGATGGTGAAACTTGTGGTCATCTATCTGCTGGTATTTCGAGCTACTGTAGCGTCCCATTCTATACGCGGCTGACATTGTGTTGCAATTAGATCACCGCAGCACTGGCTGCCATCGCCATGTAAGAAGTCGATCCCATCACTTACCGGAAGCACTGCCTCAGCATTCAAGCGAGCGCCCGCTAAGCCTCACAGCTATGTCCAAGTCAACGCAAGTGTGCTCTCGCTTCCGGTGTCGACCGGCACGACGGTACTCACCATCGTGCTCCCCTTGCTCGCCATCGTGAACTTCTTCTACAGCCCCGTACTACAACGCATCCTCCAGCGACGAAATGGCTCCCTCGCGTCGTCAACACGGGAGCTCCCGCCGCAGGCGCTCCAACTGCTGCAGTTCGCGCTGGTCGTCGTCCTGCTCACTGTGTCCTCCGAGAGCTTCCTGCCGGGCGGCCTCGGCCGCGGCACCCTCGCCTGCAGCCTCGAGGGCGCCTGGCAGCGCCTCTGGAGCGCGCACGACGTCCGCGCCATCGAGCGCATCCAGAACGCCTTCAATTGCTGCGGGCTCAACAGCCCCCGCGACCGCGCGTGGCCGCCCCACACCGGGGACAGCAAGGGCAAGCAGAAAAACGAGTGCGAGGTGCTGTACAACCGGAGCACGCCGTGCGTCGGGCCGTGGCGGGCCGCGATGCAGCGGGATGCCGGGCTCGAGTTTGTCGTTGCTGCGGCTGTGGGGCTGCTCCAGGTGAGTTCCCTTTTTTTTTTCTTCTTCTCGATTCGGCCCGTGAGCTCATTTTGAGGTTCCGCAGCTGGTCCAGCTTGTCCGTTCCCGGCTGCGGGTCGCTAGAAACGGCGGCTCCAGGGGCTATAGACAGATCAGGCACCGCGAGAGCGCAGATCAGGAAGGGGGACTGGGAGCGAATGAAGAAAACGGTGCGAACCATGTCGGGGGCGAGGAGGATGATGACGCTGATACACCTGGTCGGAACTACGGCGCCATCGACGAGGGACGAGCTCCGCGGATTGCGCCCTCTCATCTCGGTGAGGAGAGGAATCACTGGAGGTCCTGAGGAAGGCCCAGTCTGACAAGGTTGCCTAGGCGTGTTATAGATTAGGTGGGTATGTCTCCTAAAAGAGGCGAGAACGGACTGAGGACCGTTTGTGAGATTGTTATCTAGCTTGGGGGAACGTTGTAGAGATGATTTCCGTCTTGGTTCGGGACGCAGATATGTAATCCTGAGGCAGCCGCATTGGGCTCCGGGCGTATCTTGGATGGGCTATGTCTTGATTCATTCGCTGAAATTCTACACTAGCTCTGGCACTACAACTGCCAGTTCTATGCTGGAGTTTCGGGCCTTTGGATGGGAGTGCTTCTCGGGAATATGATGCTTTGAATTGGTCTTCAAGCTGACGGTGTACAACCCGAACTAGGATGTCAAAATATGAGGATGAGTGCAGGCCTTGGAAATGTCTGGACTCTGTTTGGGCACAAGGTGAAAGGAGCAGCTCTACCAATCTCACGGGAGTTGGCGCCTCAGCTGGTGTTCTTGGCATGAAGCTGGTAGGTCTTTATTTGCAGTTATTTAACCTACAGCCGTGGCGGGCCGTCAGCGGCTACCTCAGGAGCTCAGTCTCACGTGGGGTTTCCAATACCCTATACGTAGGAAGGTAACTTACAGCAGCGAGGGGGAACTTGGCTTCCAAGGTCCATGGGCTTCGTTAGAGGATGCAGGGTCACGGGGAACAACACATGGATGCATGGCGGCGCGGACGAAATTCGTACGATGGCTTACGCCGAGATTCGAGTCAGACGATTATGCTTACATATGGAATGCGAATTCCCCGTCGCCATGGTGTGCTGTGGCGCGTTACCGCTTGTCTGGATTCCCGTCGTGCAAAGGCATGCTTTTCATCTTCAATAACCCCAAAAGTCTTCTGATTCTCAGACTTGTGGATAGGCCAACAAATCTAACCAGCACAGACAACTCTGGAATCCGAGACAACAATAGGTAAGCAACATAAAGGGAAATATATAATGTACATCCCGTCTTTTATCACAATCTTGATATCCATTCTCCACGATGTTTCTAGTCCCCACATAAACGTCATCGGCAACCGCCACAGTTAAGCCGATGTCGTCAGGTCCTAACACCATCACGGTATTATAAGCTTTTCACGAACCCGCCATTCTGGGAGCATGTAACATCAAATTGAATACATGTCGGTTAACCTGCAAAGCTGAAGCTTGTTTCCGCAGATAAAATTGGGGTACCGCGCATTTATTCACTATCTACTAGCTAGCTAACTTACTTTATTGGTCGTCCCTTAGCACTTGACCGAGCAAGCACCCATGCCACCATCACGCAGAGACAGTGGTTTCTCCAACCTCTCCACCGGGAGACAGCGTCGATTGAGTCGAGCTGCTGAGGAACAAGGGGTTCTCGGCCCCCCTCTAACTGTTAGGCCACCCCCTTCCCAACTTCTGATTTATGTCCACCAGCTGACTTTGCACAGCCGATCTTTCTCGGCATCGCAGCAGCCATCAACGGCGATACTGTGTCCGTGGCACTTGCTGCTCATGATCAGACCTACCTTCTGGACTACGCCATCGAACATCTTCCTTTGAACGATGACTCGCACGAGGGCGAAGATATCATCGCGGATTACGTGGTCCAGAAGGTCGAGGACTATGAGCACCGTAACCTTGTGAAGTTCATAGGAGCTGGGCTTGCGTCCCCCGTCACGGAAATGTCGCCCACGCTATGCTCGCGCCTATGGCTCGACGCCGATATCGTTCCGATCGTTCTCTCCCCCAAGGGGAAAGATCTTTCTATGCTTTGGGAAGAGAAGGAGTTAGATGAGCAGGCCGACTCGATGGCGCGCAAATGCGTCATGTAAGAAGACAAGCCCCCCCGACTGGTGCCAATTCTTCTCTTATTGACCTTCCGGAAGGAATTTCGGGCCATCTCTTGTTCCCCTCCTGCAGGTCGGTTTTCGAGGCACCGTCATGGTAGATGCCGGGTTCAGGGCACAGATAAACCGCGCTGAAGACCACCAAGCCCTTACTTGCAGTAGGGCCACTTGGGACGCCGTGATGCACTATGCCGGACAGCTGAAGCAGAAGGGCACAAAGATAGCGTTCTTCAGCGCTACCCCGCAGGGAGGAGGTGTCGCGCTGATGAGACATGCTCTTGTCCGGTTCTGCCGCCTAATTGGCGTCGACCTGTCGTGGTATGGTAAGTTGGTGTGCATATAGGAGCTCCCTTTTCCATAAACTCTTGAGCAACCCCGTGCGTTTGAGACCAAGCAAGCTAATATGAGGTTCTTAACACAGTTCCAAAACCACGCCCGGGCGTCTTCAGAAGTACAGTAAGTGTCTCCTCGAGTACTCATTATCACTAACACCCCCCCAAGACCTCCTCGCTACTTCTGGTGGCGTGTCTTTGAGGCTGCTCATCAATCTCTCCAAGACACGCCTAACACCGGGCATCTGACTCTTCATTGAAACGGGGACTAACTTGGAGCTCTATAGAAAAACATGCACAATATCTGTAAGCAATTTCCCAACTCATTGCTCCCCTTCTTCGGCCTGTTGATGGGGTATAGCTCAGCTATATTGTTGTTTCTGAGCATTTCTTTCCCCTGATACGGACCTGCTCCCTCAGTTCCCTCAGGCGCCCCAAATGATACGGAATTACTAACTCCGGTTGCAGTGCAGGGGGTCAGCAAAGATGGGCAATGCCTCTCTGATGAGGAAAAGACGATAATCACCGAATGGATCGCTAACAACGCCGAACGATATTGGTTTTCCAAGGGTGGGCCGCTTCGACCCGTTGATGAAGGTGGCGCGGACGTTATTGTGGTATGCCCATTCTCACGTCCGCATATCAGCTTTACATCTATGGCCGACAGCTCTGGAGCCTCTCTTGGCCCACGTGTTGCCGCGATCACTATTCATTGCTTATCCCATATCTGTTCCAACTTGATGGTTTATACTGACATTATGGTGTCTTAGATTGATGATCCCCAAATGCCCGGACTTATTCCCTTGATCAAGAAACTTACCCCTAATCGGCCGGTTCTTTACCGTTCTCACATCCAGATCCGCAGTGATCTTATAGCCCAGCCTGGCTCGCCGCAGGCCGATGTTTGGGACTTCCTCTGGAAGAACATTCAACAGGCGGACTTATTCATTAGTCATCCGATTCCTAAGTTTGTCCCTCACACAGTACCTCCGGAGATGGTGACGTATATGCCAGCCACGACCGATTGGTGCGTTCTACCTTTCCCTGAACCCATATTGCACCTACCGTCTCTTTGCTAACACAGAGAAGGATCGATGGTTTGAATAAGCACCTGAACAGATGGGTTTCGGCCTACTACGTGAACAACTACAACGCGCAGTGCAGAGCCCGTCAGATGTAAGCTTGGATTGTTCCGTCTGCGATAGTTCCATAGAGACTGACTTAGCATGACAAGGGCTGAGCTTGATTTCGGAAACCGTACGCTAGCGCTCTCGCGTGCAAGTGAATTGGGAACTAATTTTCCAACAGGCAAATATATCGTACAGATCGCTCGCTTCGATCCAGCCAAAGGTATTCCAACGGTGATCGATTCCTATGCCGAGTTCCGACGACGTGCAGAGGAAGAACAGATGGAGGATATCCCACAGCTAGTAGTGTAAGTCATAGATAAATAAGACGTCACCATTATCGGTGTATGCTAATGCAAACATAGAGCTGGTAACGGCTCGATCGACGACCCTGATGGCAACGCGGTCTACGATGAGACTCTTGAACAAATCGAACAGGATTATCCGGATCTTGCCGAAGACATCAGCGTCATGCGGCTAGATGCTAACGATCAGTTGCTTAATGCCCTGATCGCGAACGCTCATGTCGTGTTGCAACTCTCAACAAGGGAGGGCTTCGAGGTTAAGGTGTCGGAGGCACTACATGCTGGACGGCCGGTGATCGCCACTCTCGCAGGCGGCATTCCGCTCCAGGTTAAAGACGGAGTGAATGGCTTCCTTGTTGAGCCAGCAGACTATAAAGCAGTCGCAGGGCACCTCGTCCAGCTATTCAAAGACCGGGAGTTATGGGGGCGGATGAGTCAAGCCGCGAAGACCGGCGTTTCCGACGAGGTTTGCACTGCCGGCAACGCTCTTGCTTGGTTCTATCTCGCTGCCAAGTTCTCGGGAGCTGCCGACCAGGGTGGAAAATCGGTAGGCGTTCAAGGCCATGGGAAATGGGTCAACGACCTGGCACGGGAAGAGGCGGGCTGCCCCTACGAGGAAGGAGAGAACCGTCTTCCTCGTTGGTTCACGAGGCAAGAAGACCTGCCCCGGACAACCCAGGACGACGTAAGAGGGAAACCCGTGGACTTGAACGAGAACTGATTCTTTTCACGTTGCGCTGCCTTTTTTTCATTTCAATCTGGATGGGGCGGATTAGAGACGTATACTTACAGTAGTAGCTTCGGCTGATCTTGTGGATAATTCGGGGTCGTCCCCTGAAGCGTAGCAACGAATCCAACTAGTCGGTAACTACCGGGGCACTAGCACGCACCTGGCATTCTATGACATGCATTAAAAGCATCTCGTTCGACTATAAACGGCTGACATAATTCGGAAACCCGAAATAATATCGTAAGATGCGTTGCAGAGGGTTCTGGCCCATAACTCAGGAGCAAAGAAATCAACAGCATGCGATGGTAAGTAATGAGTACGTGATGTAAAATCCCGATAGAATCTTGCATTTCCGCGCGGGTTGGACCCGATTTTCACCTTGCTCAACCTTTGCGACCACAAACGCAACAACACACTCGACTTATGATTGGCTTGTATGGGCGGTTCTCAGCTACAGGAACGGGACACAACCTGGAATAAGTCAGACGACACCGAAGACTCGAATTCTTAGGATCATTTCATGGCACTCGGAAGGCTATTCGCGCATAACATAGATTCGGCGGACTGCCGGAGGGATGCGCGGGGGGCGGACGCCAAGGGCCGCGGAGAAAGGTCGACTGTTTCCAAGGAAAGTTCCATATCAAAGTGGAACCATCAACCGACAGCTCTAAGGAATAGCCTCACCCCATTGTGGAACGGACTACTACAGCCGCGAATACGGACCAACTGATTACTCATATGTATTGTTATAGTAGGGTGAAGCGGCCTACCAAAGCGCGAGGAACAGTGGCACCACCCGGAAACAACGTACGGTCCGGGCAATGGCGACCCGCGAGCTGTTCTCCGTTGTCATCCGAAAAGGACACTAGCCCGGTGTTTATCAGGAAAATCTCGTCTCCGGCGCGTAGAAACACTTCCAAGATGTAATATATAAGACTGTGGGCTGGCCCGTCTCGACGGCGGGAGAACACTGTAAAGCTACGGCATTAAAGAAAACAACTCAGTATCACCAGGCATTATCATCCTTGTCACGTCAGCCACGATTTATCTGGGCTACTAGTAACAGGCCTTAGCGACGCCAGACAGAAAAAGCCCCTATCGATTCCATAATAAGACGTGCCGTCCACATCAAACGCCTCCTGAGGTTCTCCGCACCAGCACCAAGAATGGCACCGCCACTCACGCCCTCGCAGGTCGCCATCGTCAAGTCGACGGCGCCCGCGCTCAAGGAGCACGGTGTCGAGATCACGACGCTCTTCTATAAGAACATGCTCACGGCGCACCCGGATCTCAAGAACATCTTCAACGAGACGAGCCAGACGACAGGCCGGCAGCCGCGGGCGCTGGCGGCCTCGGTCCTCGCCTACGCCACCTACATCGATGACCTCGGCAAGCTGTCGGCGGCCGTCGAGCGCATCGCGCACAAGCACGCGAGCCTTGACGTGCTGCCCGAGCACTACCCCATCGTCGGCAAGTACCTGATCGAGGCCGTGGCCAAGGTGCTCGGCCCCGCCGTCACACCGGACGTCGCCGACGCCTGGACGGCCGCCTACGCGCAGCTCGCCGACGTCTTCATCGGCCGCGAGGCGCAGATCTACAAGGACGAGTTCGGCGACTGGCGTGGCTGGCGCCGCTTCGTGATCAAGAAGAAGGTTCCCGAGTCGGCCGAGATCACGAGCTTCTACCTCGCGCCCGAGGACGGCAAGCCCCTGCCCCCTTTCAAGCCCGGGCAGTACATCAGCCTGCACATGTACGTCGATGAGCTCGGCCACCTGCAGCCGCGCCAGTACTCGCTCAGTGACGCGCCGCGCGCCGACTACTACCGCATCAGTGTCAAGAAGGAGGACGGCAGGGAGGCGGGCATCCGCGGCCTCATCTCGAACCGCCTGCATGAGCGCTACAACGAGGGCGACTACGTCGAGCTGACGCACCCGGCGGGCGAGTTCTTTGTGGACCCCAAGGCCGAGGGCGCAGACGCCTCGGCCCCGCTGGCCCTCATCTCGGCCGGCGTCGGCATCACGCCCATGATCTCCATCCTCAACAGCACCGTCGAGGCGGGCTCGAAGCGGCCCGTGGTCTGGGTACACGGCGCGCGCAGCTCGGAGGTGCGCGCCTTCGGCGACCACCTCCGCGGCATCGTCGAGAAGAACCCCCACGTCGACGCCACCGTCTTCCTCTCCAAGCTGCAGGGCAAGGAGGTCCAGGGCGTTGACTACCACCACCAGGGTCGCATGGACCTCGACAAGCTCGACCCGGCGCGCCTCTTCCTCGGCGATGCCAAGGCCCAGTACTACGTCTGCGGACCCGTCAAGTTCATGTACGACATCAAGAACTACCTGCTCTCCAAGGGCGTCGACGAGGGCCGCGTGCACATGGAGGTCTTCGGCACGGGTGATGAATAAGAAGGGTGTCTCGTCTCGTCTCGACGAAGCCTATTGGGTAGATAGACGGTGAAGCACATGCGCACAGGGGTGGTAGACCACATGCACCTGTTCATTTTTATATGGAGTCAAGGGTGATATCATGGGAGGGCGTTGCAGCAGATACCGTTATAGTTTTCGAGAATTATATCACCATTCCTCTTTTTTCACACCCAGTGCGCTATCTTTAGTCAACAACCCAATGCGGCTGTTCCGTGGTGAGTGTTCAACGACTACTGATTTGATCGGTCTCAAAGCCGCCCCCTGGTAACATGAGCTATACGATTCCGAACGTCGTTTCTGAGATGCTGAAAGAAAACGAAGGAAGCAGACACTGCCAAGCATAAATATCCAGGCCGCTCATAACTAATATGCACAGTAAAAAGCCGAGCCTGGTAGCTCAATCGCACCGCAGCCCACGGCTCATACTACTTCTCGAGGTCGCTCAAAACGTGAGTCAGCTAAAGACCTCGGTGGCCATCTTCTTGGCGTCGGGCAACTCCGGGCAATCGTCCTCCCGCGGCCTCCGCCGACGCGACCTCGCTGCCCGCCGCCACCCCACCACAGCCAGGGACAGCGCGACGGCTACAGCAGCATCCGGAAGATGCGGCCGATCCCGAGCACCGATGATGGCGTCCCGCGACGCCGGCGGGAGTTCGACGTCCAGCACTGACTCTTCGTCTTCGCGCGCGGAAGCGCCATGGAGCCGAGCCCCTGACAATTGGAGACATGGCTGGCTAGGTAGCTGCGAGCGTGCGTGGAAGCTAGGTTTCGCAGGCCTGTCTGCTTTGGTATCGTTGAGCTCCTATGGCTACGGGACACTTAAAAGGCGGACCCCAATATGAAGATCTGGTAGCTGGGATGCGGTTGTGCGACGCACCCCGCGTTGCAGAACGATATAGAACCCGTCTATTAGGGCCGACAGTAAAACTGGTTTTGTAAGCTTTTCACAATGTCAGATCGCCGGCATATCTCACCGGCAGCGATTTGCAGATGTCTCTCACTCACATGGCCACCACCGCCGTGTATTTACTAAGTCACCGGAGAACCCAGGTCCCAGGCTCATGCTGGCGTTGATTTTATTCGACCGCACATCTCCACTTCCCAATCGATGTTCGGAGGCACACGTCTTATTATAAACTGAAGGCGCTCCGAAGTCAGTTACATCACGGTCGAGATACCACTTTTTGGCATACCATCACCTGTCATGTACCGTTTCCCGTTCTTGTTTACTAAGTTGCCACATGCCAGTTTCCCCCCCTTCTCTTCTCCCCAAGACGGGAGACAGTATTGAAGATTCAAAGACCTACAGCTGCAGCATTTGGCCGTCGAATTAGGGTTCGTAGTTCAAGAGATTGGAAATGAGGAATCAACTAGATTCCAGCCCCGAGCCACACCCAGACTGTCGGATTTCGACCGCAGGCAAGACTTATCGCCCATCCTTGGACCTGTAACAACAGTTGACAGTACATGCTAATCAGATCCCGTGCCGTTTTGAGACCTGAAGAGGAAGCATACGCTGCAGAGTCCAGTGGTCTGATCCTTCTCAATCCCTAGTTCATTCGCAATTTCAGGAAGCATTGGGCCTCCGGATCGTTATCCCTGCCCCCTATTCCCCGTCCCAAAGCGGGATGAGACAGGAAGATCCACCCTTTCACAAAAAAAGAGGCCGGGGAGCACATGACTGCAGAAGTCACTTCATCTTGTCACGAGCTATAAGTAAAGTACAATACACTGAAGGATCGCCTCGTTTCACCATGTCCTACTAGCCTTAGCTGAGGGCTGCATCTCAACGGATTGCAGAAGGCGTTCAGCGAGCTCCCATCAAGGAGCACCAAATGAAATCCTTGCCAACAGCGCCCGACGCAAGGGGGTTTAGTTCTCTCACATTTCTATATACACATAATTACACTACATTATAGGGGCCATATACTAAGACAAAAGCAGAACACTACAACATAGCACATGACGACGTAGCTCCGACTCAGTTCCTCCGAGTAAGGAGGTAGGTAAGTGATATCGAAATTACGTATTGCCTCAACTTGCGTATTACGACACATGAACAAAACAAAACAATACCAAAAGACACGACGGTTAAGGGGAAACTAGGAAACCATGATAAAGCCATCACCTAACTTACATTGGCCATACTCCCGCCGGCCGCGGCCCCCCTCATTTTCGCCTCCCGGTCCCACATCCTCAGCGCGGTAATGACGGCCATGACGGCCCAGCGCTCGCCCAGGATGCCGGTGAGGCCGCTGCCGAGGAACTGGAAGGCGGACTTCTTGACCAGGTTCATCCTGATGCCGGCCCAGGCCGCGACGACCTCCTCGCCCCCCTCGCCGCCCAGCCGCACCAGCACGCCCACCTCGGGCCCGTTGCTGTGGCGCCACCCGAACGCCCCGCGGCGACCGCCACCCACGCCCATCTCGAACTGCATGCTCCTGCGGACGTAGCCGAATCCGGCGGGCTTCATGCGCTCCCGAGACGACGGGGAGGAGCCCTGCGCGGCGCCGCGGAGGTCGACGTCGACGGGGCTCACGATCGTGTTGCCGCCCGCGACGGTCGCCAGTGGCGGCGCGTCGGAACTCGGCCCGCTGTGCAGCACTGTGTCCGCCTTGCCCGACCACCCCGCTTGCGTCGCGACGGCGTACAGGGGTTTGTTCTTGTGCTCGTCCAGCACGTACTTGCGCCTGCCCAGGCCCGTCGAGTATAGGTAGAACGCGGGAGGGAACTGGCGATTGACGTGGCCGCCTTGCTGTGGTGGCTGGGGATGAGCCATATCCATCAGCCCTTTCTTTTTTTTGGGGGGGGGGGTTGTCGATATTTGTTTTGGGATGCCTTTCGGGTAGGGCGAGGGAGGAATCACCCACAGGAAATCACCCACGGACCCATGGAACTACCTCAAGGTCGCCATTGTTGGAAACCGCGGCGAGGGGGTCTACCCAACGTAATCAGGGACCGACAACATCCCCCCCGAGCCAACAGTGCCTAACGTCGTTTCACGTTACCCGATTCTGCAGCCAGGTTGAGCGGAGTCCACCCTTCGTTATCGACAATATTTATATTTGACTCCTTCGCGAGCAATGAGTCGCCATTCTTGCAGCGTTCTTCGTCGGAAGCTGCACGGGTAACGTGACTACTTGATATATTGGTTATGTCTTAGCAACCTCTACGTGTTCTACCTCTTAATGACATCAACAGGCTAAGGAGTAGGAGAAGTCAAGCTGGGTATTCTCTTTAACTAGCCACGTGGGTATTATTCTCAGAAGGAGTCTATATTTGTGATGTTCACACCCACGTCACGTTACTCCTAAAGTTCCATGGTTAAGAGACACAGCTTTAAGGATTGGCTTTTTTGTTGGCTTGGAGGGCTGTAGTCCTTTGAGAGTAACAATCTAATTCTTGCATGGTAAATATGAAATCTTGATCATATAACCAAACGTGACGCAACAGGGGGTGGTAGGGTGTGAGTAAGTGCTGAAGTGATACAACGGCTACAAACCCAAGGCGGCGAGACAACTAGGATTGCAGGTTGTCAAGGTGATGTGTGATATGCACCCAGGCGGGTATCTCGGATGTTTCCTAGGATACAGGCACAGTATGCAGAAGGGTTTATACATTATGATAAGTGGCTGTTCTTTCATCAGATGTTCCCCCCCTACACTCGATGGCAGTGGCCTTGCGGTGTAGTGGTTTGGGTAAAAGTAGTCGCCAGAAAAACTAAGGCAGTGCTGGGGTTTTTCGGTCGTTTGGAGGAGGTTCGACCTTGTGCCTTGCGATTTTTTTTTGCCAAATTTTTCGGCCTTCTATTTTTTTAACCCCTTACCCCCTCGCCTGCTCTCCAGCTGCACCCTTCTTATTTGTGCGTCTTTTTCTTCTAGTCGAATTACTTGGGCCTTCCGCGGATTCAAATCCTAATCCATTATGTCTGTTGGGCAACCTATAAAGTAGCTGTGGTGGTCTCCAATGACATCCATACTAGATATATGAGCTTATAGGGCCTAAATAGCTAGGTCATAGCCTGGGTCTTCACTTTCCATTCCAAAATCAAATATAGTGAGCCTCTCCTCAGTCATTTGTTTTATACACCGTTTCCCTTCCACTACCATAGCACGCTTATAGATGATTACAAGCCCACACTGCCCCTGATGATTTTACCAGCGACCTGTCCCAAGGTTGCTTGAAATCCAACTGCACCGTTTCTTCTCCGACTTTAGGAGCGGATTCGAATTCTGCGAAGATAGTGATAACTTAATAATTCGTCTTCCTTCACACTATACGGGGTCTGACATACTGACCGGGTCATTTATGACTAACAACAAATGACACAGGTAGCTACGATGGTATTGAGGATACCGCCTCTCGGTGCTCTCTTGTCGAGGGGTGCTCATAGTAGCGAATTCCCATGAAGATTCGCTTTGTACGAGAAAGCCAAAGATTAAATAGCACATAGTCTCAATAACTCACTTGACTGATCATCTCCGCTCTTGACTGGACAATCACGGAGAATTCAAAGTTGAATATCTCCTTGTTCAACCAAGTCACCAAAAGCCAATCGCAAAAGTCCTTTTGAGCTTCTACATCGCAGGCTCGACTACGGCGAATGGCACAACCCCCTGGATACCTTGAAGCCATGTATTCAGTCGCAAGATGCAGCTGCACCCTACTTAGAGGCTTAGCAAGAGTCAAGACGCGAGGATCTTCTTCCAGGAACTGGATTATGCAGTCGTGGTCCCGAATATTTCGATTGCTACAGAGTCAGTTCGTACTCGGCTTATATCCTGTAGGCCCAATCATGATTCTTGATCTCGATAGTTGACAGCTCGCCATTAGCCGTAGCACTATGCGTCATACATCATGCTCATTTTCGATCCATGTCAGTATCGGGCCAGCATTGGCGAACTCCCCGTACCACAAACTTTGCTACAGTGTGGAAAGTTGGCGGTAAGACAACGAGCTGCTACATGTAGTTGGCAAGTTTGAATGGGTAAAAGCTGGAATGTTCTTGTCAAGCTCTGCCTTCAAGACTTCCCCTCTCGAACGGGTTCCGCGGCATGCCAAGAGCATAGTATGTGCACCTTTAAATGTAGTTCGTTCGAATAGCGACACAGCACTCCTCTTCTTAATCATCAGAGTGAGTCCACTTTAGCCTATATGAAGTCTTCTTATCAGCATTAAAGAACAACTAGTCTCATCTTCTGAGGCTTTCCCCGAGGCCGTGTTAAAAGAATGCCGCTCCTCCTCCCACGCGCCCACAGGGCCGATGCGGGCCGAATCGCGGAGATCCACACGGCCGCATTCGGCTCCAACGCAATGCTTCGGGCTCAATTCCCCATGCCGGCCCTGCACGAGGCATTGAAGGAAGCGATCAAAGCAAAGGCGGTCGCCGATATAAACGATCCGAAAACGACCGTGTTGGTTGTCCGAGATCTCCCAGATCCCTATGCCACCGGGATTCCGGGTAATTCTCTTGATCAACAGAAAGACGATACCAAGCAGCAAAGGGAAGGCTTAATCGTTGCGTTTGCGAAGTGGTCACATCCAGTATCGGATGGTGAAGATTATACAGAGCCGCCTTGGGCCTTCCCTGACGGAACCAACTGGGACATATTAGAGGACTGGGCTAGAAAGATGGAAGAAGCTCAGCGGAGAGCTCTTGGCGGGATGCCATGCTACCGTATGATTACCCCTCCATTCTGAACCTCATGAGCTTCGACCAATGGCGTCTTCAATAAGGCTATGCTTTTCAGATGCATATATATTGCCCCTTAATGCTGAGAAGTCTGCTGCGGCCAAGCATGATTTTGCCCCCACCTTTAGACGCTCCCATGTACTACCCCTGACTCTACTTCCGCCAGCCTATACTGAGAATGAGAATTGTGAGGCGAAGGCTGATATTATCACAACAGGGCTCACGTTTATAGGCACGGATCCAGCGTACGAGAGGCGCGGAGCTGCTTCATTACTAGTTGACTGGGGAGTGCAGCAATGCCGGCTGAATAACACCCCCGCATACCTCGAAAGCACACTTGAAGCAGCTGAGTTTTACAGGAAGCAAGGGTTCACTGAGATAGAGACGTTCTCATTGGATCTCAGCAGGGTAGGGGGTGGGATATATAGAGAGACCAGCTTCACTTTCGTGCCGGGCGCATAATATTGAGCTGAAGCCGGTGGAATCGCCCAAAGTGGTTTGCACGGGTGAGGTACCCTATCTTGTTCTCGGGTCTAATTAGTAAAATATTCTTGAATCTACGTACGCCAGATAAAGTGAAATTATTTGTGATGCCGATGATTCCCTATTATCATATAAGACTTGTCGATCCCATACCACACCCGTTCCCAACCTCCTTTTCTCGCCCAGTCTTGAGATGATATTCTGTTTATGAATTTGCAAGGGCCAACATTTGATGCGAGGCAATGGCGGATGCTTTAGGCCTAGCGTTGTCCACCATCCGCACTTTTGACGCTCTCGACGGTCTTGGCATTGTCAGGAAAAGAAACCCACGGAGCCACATTGTGTTGAACTTCCGCACAGTCCAACGAGAGAGAATCGATGGCCTCCAGCGCGAGATTCTCGATGTGGTGGATTCAATTAAAGACGCAATTAGACCAGGGCCTGTTATGGTAAGCGACAGTCGGCTTCAGAGCATGAATGATGAGCTCGATCAATTGCTACACAAATACGGTAAGCGCCATAAACCAGCAAGACGGTACGACAAGTGGAGTCGCTGAAGTACGATCAGCAAATGCTCTGAGAGATTACGAGACATTCTCTCAGGAGCCTATTGCGAACCCTGATGACAAAAAAAAGAGAAAGCTGGGGGTATTCCTCATGGCCGGGCCCTTGCGAACTTTCATACAAACAATTTTAGGGCTTGTCGAGACTCATCCGGTGGACTGCGACTTCAGGGAGTTAAACAGAGAGATTCGGCTTGAGAAGGAGCGGGCGGAGGCATTCCTGAACCGTCTGATGATGGGAATGTTTGGGGGGTTGGCGCTCATCATACCAATGCTAATAATGGCATTGCTTCCAGGTCTAAAAACTAGCCTTATCACGTCGTCGGTGGCTACTGTGTTGTTTGCTTCGGGGGTGGCTCAATACGCGGATAATGCAGTAGGAAAGGACGTACTTGCGGCCGTTGCCGCTTACGCTGCTGTGCTCGTCGTCTTTGTTGGTGCCAGTATGGCGCCTGTAAGTTGAACCAGTTCAGGGTGAGGAAGTCCCGCTAAAGACGGGTATCTGGTATCAGGAAGTTAAACAAATCGACAATATAGGGAGTTTGTTGGTCGATGTTGTATACAAACAACAACTAGGCCCAGGGCATCTATTGAGACCCAGAGCATCATTTAACGCCAGTGTTGTCAGCTTTTACAAATGCGCTCCTCATAGCTAGACTAGGCGTTGCTGTTTTCTTCTGCTGTCTCTTCTGATATTTTGCCAGTCTTGTAATCTCCTGAGTCAGTACCATCACAGACAGCCAGCCTGTAACAGGCTATAGGCAGCCACCATCTTTCTCTCTTAAGGGGTGTATCGGGGAAGATGCGCAAGGCATCAGGGATGCCGGAAGTACAGTAACCTTCGCTAAATATACTCAAGATCTCTGCTAGTTAGAAGCTTCTAGCTGCAGAGGAGGATTTGGAACAACAAGTTTTCAGTGGTTGATTCTCATCACGATGAAAAGGAAATGTTCTAAGCCGTGCATAAACACATGAACCCGTCCTGAATCGGCGATGAAGCCGACATATAATCTAGATCATTGTCGGCACCTGGCTGGCGATATTTATGTGGTGTTGAAGTAGCCAGGGGGTTGCTGAGTGGGTCATACGTAGATGGTCTATCCCTCCGGGCACCGTAGAAGAGCTGCGGCAAAGGACTTCAGTGACGTGGCTAACTCTATGCCGATGCCATAGGAAGATGACCATTCCCTTGGGTGGGTTCTGATAGAAGGTGTTGACAGATGTGGTGATTCGTTGTTGGAGCCTTGAAAAGGATCAAAAGGGCTTTGATTTGTGGCCTCAGGATTGCAAGGACAAAGGAGCTAACAGCCTATATGTGGCTGCTCCCCACCCCTATTGGAAAGGAGTGACTTATACTGCACCCTCTGCTGAAGAATTGCAACACTTTGCCCAAAGAAGGTCGAGTATTATTGGCTTTCTCGCTACTTTCTTCTTTTACGGTGGCCTGCTTGGCAGTAGGGGCTTTTTCATCGGACTTGACATCGGAAGCTTCAGACGTAGTCTCGGGTTTGGTAGGTGCGCCGGCAATGACCATATCAGACTCGGCGATCTTGACCTCGGTACCTTCGATAGAAGCTTTGGCGGGCCTAGTCTTTTGCTTATTCATGGCGGCGAGAACGGCCAACAAACAATAGGTAATAAGAGGGGGAGAGTACTATGTGAAGGATAAGGTGTCATAACATCTTCAACGCTATTAAAGAGGCGCCAGGGCCGGCAAGAACGGTTATGCGGGTTAACCGCAAGGCGTCAAGAATATTTAGATGCAGATTGGTTTGAAGATAACTCGGCAGGGCAGATGAAGGGAACGCGAGGGGCCAGATTGAATAGAGTATCTTGGACAGGGAAGAAAAAATTGCAACGAAAATCGATTGTTTTACTCATTTATCCGTTTCGAGGATACCTGCTTGTCATCGTTCTACAAAGATGTTATACGCAGGCGGCCGGGGTTGAATTCCCCGGTCGAGAGCTCCTTTCTTTTGCTCTCGGGTCCAGTTCGATAGTGCTTTCCTTGACCCATATTTGACCTCTCCTAAAGATGTACAACAATACTTCTCGCTGGTCAAATCGTCATCACAGGTCAATTACATAGGATTGGGGCTAAGATAACGTGCATGTCTTCGGGGTGGACAAGGAAGAGTATGGTTTTTGCCCAAGTTGTTCCCTTGTGTCAGTCTCGACGCTGTGCTACGTATTGACGCGGATACTTTCATCAGCCAATACAGCGGAATACTTAGCCGCCGGCGGCTAAAAGTGTGGCTTCCAAAGGCTCTGTGCGCCCCACAGGCGGCAAGCCCGGATGATCACTAACTCCGATAATGCTTGGGTCCCTGAAATTTATGGGAAACACCTGCAGTGAAGAGGTGGGGAGCTTCAGTGACGCGGCCGTATTAACTACCCATACCGAGCATCAGGCGAGCAATTGAGCTCGTGGAGGGCCGAGATGGTGAACCCGGGGAAGCGCATGCACATATTACAAGCCGTACGTTCGGTGATATACAAACTCGCCGCTTATTACTGACAATTGTCTTCAGAAGGTGAACCCGCACAGCGTGTGAGAAGCACTGGAACTCCCGCCTAACGAACTGTCGCAGTTATTGGCATTACGGCATGGCCAAGGCGCAGCGATATTACCACCAGAGATCACGCGAATACATATGGATTTTGCGCTGAAGTGGAACGAGGGTCATTTCGGGCCGCGGTACGACTCTTTCCCGGCGGTTCCTTCTTAGCCGGGAAAAGGAACGAGTGAGCAGTCCGGCTGACAGGATGGCACTGCAGGAAATTCTGGAAGACGTGCCTCCCGCGACTGAAGTTCTGGAACCCTGCGATACCGATGCTGGTGAACCGGTCGGAGAACCAGTCCGGGCCGGCGACGATGTCCATCTACTTCCGACAGACGGCGACGGGGACAGGGCTGGTGGCGGCGGCGGCGAGGAACATGGTGCCGCTGGCGCAGCAGCCGCACTCGAGCACGACCGGCGAGTGCCCGGCACCGGCGCCCGAGGAGGGCGAGCGCGTGGTCACGATCGACATGAAGAACCGGCACTCGGAGGCCATCTACGACGAGTTCATGCAGAAGACGGGAGCCACGGTGGTGGTGCCGACGCCCGACGAGCAGGTCGAGATGCAGCAGGTCGAGGAGCTGCGCGAGAAGGCCGCCGTCGACCGCGCCATCATGAAGAAGTACATCGACGACAAGCGGCGCGAGGAGCGGATGTTGGCCCAGGCCCGGCAGGAGGCCGAGGCCATCAAGATGGCGAACCAATAAGTGGGTGAATCGGTCCTCTTATTGCGTTGGGGGCGATCGTGTTGTAAGGATGATGAATGTATCAATGGGGTACGAGGAACAGGCACGAATGTACATATTACATCTAAAAGGAACGCCGAGGGGAGTGCCATCCCTCTTACAACAATCGTGGAAAATTTCGAGCTGATGGAGTCGATGGATGCGACATCGCAAGTCTACTTTTACTCGAATTAGGCGCCTCCCCTTAAGGTGAGTTACTTCGGGAGTATTTTAGCATTTGATATATTACCGGCGGGTGGCAAAGGCCAGGGGCACGTCTACAGCACCTAGAACTATATGCCAGTCGTCTACATAAAAGTGTCTACATCCGCGTCAACGGTGCCCTGACCTCAACAGGCCCAACGACATTAGCCAGTCCACACCTCAAAAATTTTATAGCTGCCGTCGTAGCCCTCCTGGGCTATCACGGCTCCTAGTTCGCTGTAACACCAGGGGAATTGAAGCTCTTACGGAAGGAGTAATTTGAACTTAACGTACGAACACTAATACTCACTGTACTAAGGCCCCAAAACTGCCTTGATGTCCAGGGCGTCCACCAAGTAGAAATTTACTCCATATTGCCTATCATGGCTTAGAGTCCAGCCTTCTCCTTCTAGACCAAAATGTTGACGTTACTTCTGTGCTCCCAATGACCCCTTTTAAAACGCCTATAATCACACAACGGGACATCCCATGGGGTGCGAATGTTGCTTATTATCTTACTCTACACTACTCGTATAAATACACAAGCATGCATAAGACCATATAGCACAGGTGTTTCCGGACCTCGTAGGGCCCACCGGGGTGAATTCTACTTCCTGCTGCTGAAGCGGCCCCCTGAAGTGTAGGGGGCGAGGGGCGTGGTGGACAGTACGTGTAAGGGTTAACGTAAAAGAGTCGGGGCGAAACATAAACGTCCTATGTTCACGAAGGAACCCGCTTCCCCCGTGATTAAGCAGCCCAACTGATGCGAGCCCAAGGCTTTTCGGAATGCCAGGGGAGCTTGCAGCATGGTCCTCCGACGTCCGAAGATATATCGTGGTAATAAGAAGAATGTGAACATAGGAGTAGAAGAAGATAGGCTTTCCCAATTGACCGAGACTTTCTGATATACAGAATATCTTCAGTGCCAGAATCTATTCCGAACCGTCGCCTTGATTCCCCATGCAAGGGACACAGGTTGGAGAAATCTATTCGAGTAGTGGCTACTGCACCTCTTAGCCAGTGCTTGGTACGTCCATATCTCGGACATGGATGTTCTTGGTCCGGCTAACAATTGTCCGGATAGATACTTTCTCCCTCATGAGGTGAACATTCGAGACACCAGCGGAGTGCTGCCCACCGTTTAAGGCGCATATAGAATAGAAAACATTTGTGACTGTTGGTAGGTAGCTTCTTACCACTTGCAATGATAAAGGCCTCTTAAGTCTTGATCCTTACGACCTTGACCCACGGCTTCCTGTTCCTATGCGATGACAATGCAAACCCGCAGAATGAAAGGAGGCCTAACTCAAGGTTGGAATCGATGAGGACGCCCATCTAAGCCTACCCACCCGTCGCAGACGTTGGGAACCGGCGGCTCCGACGACATTTCTGACGTAGCTACTCCATATGCCCGTCAATTGAGCATAGCATTCGGTGAAGGAACCTGAGCCCATTGATCCATACGTACAGAAATTCCGAATCAATAAGGGGGAATACCCATATCTTATCGCCGTACTTCCAAGATCCAGTCGGCCGGGGGCGCGCCTAGGGGGTTTGCCGAATCACGACAGCACCCCGCAGCCCGGGACTCCACTGCCATGCCATGCCCATGCACTGCACGCGAAACATGAGGGGAAAAGACGTTAAAAAAGCCTGCACGCAAGGGGCACACAGATACCCGGCATAGGCGATGATGTCAATCAATGGCGTACATATGTCTCGGCCACTTGGCGAGTTTTAGCAATCCCATCTCCCCACCTCCCGATGATAAACACGGCCGCTACAACCAGCGCTGGCGATTTGAATAGCCGACCCGGCCGTGCTGGATCGAATGCTTGCGACTAGGTATAGCATCAGTAATCTCAAGCAGGTTTGTCCACTCTTGAGTTGCGAGGCTGAACCTCTACCGTGAGATCTTCGGGTCTTTATTGGTAGGGACCTGCTTACTGCTGGGAACGTTAGGCAAGCCAGCTGGGACGGAAAAGTGAGAGAATGATCCGACGGATTCTGGCAGCCAACCCCGTGGTTTTTTCCGGCCTACAATTGAGCCGTGCTTTAAGCTTTACCGACTTATGCCAAGTCCAGAAACGCCCGCCCGGCGTTCACATGCTCGCCTTTCGCATTCTTTTCCCCCCCGGCACTTCGATGTGGGTTGTGACCAGGCCAAGAGGGCAGCTGCCATTTCCGCATTGCATTGCTAGAATCATCTAGGAACCAACAGGCGCGAAAAAGCCCTCCTGCCCTTCCAGCCTGCAACCTTTGGTTTCTTTGGCTGTTCGGGGGCTGCATTGCGTATTTTCCTTGCCGGATCCACATCTCCCTTTCAATTCATCATACGCCTGGCAGAAGCTCCCGTGATCATGTCACATACCTTATTTTTGATCTTTATTACACACGTCACTTACCATCCTAGTGTGTTTACTCCGGTCTCCTGATACACACATAGGACGCTACAGAAGCAGTGTACCGGTCTTGAACTTGCGGCTGATATTAGCGCTGGGAATGGAGCATTGCTGACGTTAGAACTTACTAACCACATGCCGGGTGTCTTTCCAACTTACCCAGTACAGTTCATTACTCAAGGGCGCTTATCGACTAGCCCAACGACTACCTTAATTAAGCGAGGTACTACAGCAGAGTTATATAGTCAATTTTAGATTATCCAGGTATGGCTTTCCCGAAGACATGACCCGTTCCACCTCCGGCGACCAACCAGAGGTCATCCACTTGCCCGAGAACCACCTTTCCTCACCCTTAACTTGTCTACGTAAGTACACATCGATTCCTTCCTAGACGCCGACGCCTCGGACTTCTTGTCACACGAGTTAACAACCCCGTGGGGTCGGAACTTGCTATCGTCTCCTCCATCCAGTAATTATAGGTCGCCCACTTCCCAGGCCAGTTCGACCAGGTGGAGGTGGGTCTTGATGTACGCCTTTACCAGATCCAACAGGACAAGCCTTACTCCCTTGATACTCCTGTATTACTGGAGAAACTTGCGCGCCTGTTGAACTTCTGCTGAGAGTCTGAGATTCCTTATTAGCTCTAGACCTCTTCACTGCCTGGACAAACGGAAGATAATCCTCACTCCACTGACCCCATTAGCCGAAGTGCGATACAGTCTAAGGCGATACAAGAGTCGAAACTCATTCCTGCCACCGGGCTACAGTACATATCCGCCATCTTACACCTTTCATATGACGCATTTTGCGACGTAACATGAGCCTGGGCCAGTTCTAGCTGAGCAATAAATACAAAAAGGCCCGCCAGACTTGTAGTACTCGACGCACCTGTGAGTGGTATCCTGGTAGTATTCTTCCCAAATACTTTATCCATATTTCTCGGCAGATCGTAAAACAACGCGCATTGCATTATCTGTCGTCGGTCTTGCGGAAGTCTAACCGAGACTCTTCAGGCGACTAGGCCCAATCGTTTATCCACTCACTTCCTTGCCTAGAAGGTGAGTTACCCTACTTCTAGTAG
Source organism: Monosporascus sp. GIB2 (assembly GCA_004155935.1). Classification (NCBI taxonomy): domain Eukaryota; kingdom Fungi; phylum Ascomycota; class Sordariomycetes; order Xylariales; genus Monosporascus; species Monosporascus sp. GIB2. Next base: position 28,100 of record QJNV01000465.1, read on the forward strand.
TACCCTTCCATACATGTGATTATCTCCTTGCTACCGACGTTGTCGTGGCTCCCCATATAACGTACAGTAGAAGCCATGGAGACCCACCCCGTGTCTAACACCCGCGGTTCTTCTCTCCACCTTGCACTAGATTTATATGTACTTAGCCATCTCCATATTGGAACTGGATGCTTCCATAGATATCATATCCTCCGCAGATATTAAGTTACCATCACAAGTGTGCTACGAGGAAGGTTGGAATGCCGGCCTACTGTCTTCACGATTGTCATTACTTCTACCGCACCGCTCTGCGCGGCCTGAACATCAGCATCCTCGTCTCGCCTCTGTACGCCTAATTCATCCCCGAAGCCGACTAACATCATGCCTACTCAAGTTCGTATCTTTGCTATGCCAAAGTCTCTTGGTGAAACACTCAACGGCAGCTCACTGGCCTCCGTTCCTCGATCTGTCCCGGATTTACCAACCGAGGAATCAATAACCACCAAGCCAGAACATCCCAGACTCGCAATGACGACGGTTTCAGAGGCCCCCAAGGAAGACGGCATCACATTCGCCGCTCAAGACAGTCTTCCTAAACTACCAATCCCCGAACTTGAGAGTACTTGCACCAAATACCTTGCCGCTCTAAAGCCGCTGCAGAGCCCTCGGGAACACGCAGAAACGAAGGCCGCGGTTCAAGAATTCTTGAAGCAGGATGGTCCATATCTCCAAGAAAAGCTGCGCAGTTATGCCATGGGAAAGACGAGTTACATAGAACAGTTCTGTAAGTTGTGAAAATCCTGTCGCGAGAAAAGTGTCATGTCGCTGATATAGAGACGAGGGTACGACTCGTACCTAAACTTTGATAACCCCGTCGTCCTGAACTTGAATCCCTTCTTCTTGCTCGAGGATGACCCTACACCGGCGAGGAACAACCAGGTCACCCGTGCCGCATCGCTGGTCGTGTCAGCCCTGGAGTTCGTCCGGGCCGTCCGTCGGGAAGAACTGCCACCGGATACGCTCAAAGGGAAACCCCTGGATATGTATCAGTATTCACGGCTCTTCGGTACGGCGCGAGTACCCACCGAGCATGGATGCCAAATCGAACAGGACCCTGACTCCAAACACATTGTGGTGCTCTGTCATGGGCAATTTTACTGGTTTGACGTCCTTGACGACAACTCGGATCTCATCATGTGTGAGAAGGACATAGCCGTCAATCTCCAGACAATTATCGACGATGCTGCCCATATACCCATCCAGGATGCAGCTAAGAGTGCTCTTGGCGTTCTGAGCACAGAAAACCGGAAGGTCTGGTCCGGGCTGAGAGACGTACTGACCAAGGAGGAGGGATCCAATAACGCGGAATGTCTGGGTATCGTCGACTCAGCACTCTTCGTACTGTGCCTCGATTACACGGAACCCAGGTCAGCGGCTGCGCTATGTCAGAATATGTTATGTGGTACGAGTGAAGTGGAGAAGGGAGTGCAAATTGGTACATGCATCAATCGTTGGTACGACAAGCTGCAAATCATCGTCTGCAAGAACGGAAGCGCGGGCATCAACTTCGAGCATACCGGTGTGGACGGTCATACGGTGCTGCGATTCGCGAGTGACGTGTACACAGACACCATCTTACGATTTGCAAGGACCATCAATGGGAACGCCCCGAGTATTTGGAAGACAACAAGCCCGGACCCTACGAAGCGTGACCCGGAGAGTTTCGGGGATGTTAACACGCACCCGTACAAGTTGGAGTGGGATATGCTGCCTGAGCTGAAGGTCGCCGCCCGATTCGCCGAAACTCGGCTCGCAGACCTGATCGGCCAGAACGAATTCGAGTGCTTGGACTTCAGCGGCTTTGGCAAGAATTTCATCACCTCAGCTGGGTTCTCGCCGGATGCCTTCGTTCAGATGGCGTTCCAGGCAGCTTACTACGGTCTCTACGGACGGATCGACTGTACTTACGAGCCCGCCATGACCAAGGTCTTCCTTCACGGACGAACGGAAGCCATACGATCGGTTACGGAGGAGTCGGTCAGATTTGTCCAAACCTTCTGGGCCGACGATGCTCCGGAAGAGAAGGTCGAGGCGCTGCGCAGGGCTTGCCGAAAGCACACAGCGAACACCAGGGAGAGCGCAAAGGCCGAAGGCTGCGACCGCCACCTGTACGCCCTGTTCTGCGTGTGGCAGAGGCTCCAGGATGATGATCAGGCCAGCAGCACGGGCTACACCAGCCCTTCCGAAAGCAACTCCGAATTCGGGTCCGTGGTCGGGAGCCCTCGGAGAGAATTCGCCATATCGGTGGACGGAGACACCAAGTCGCGCGGGCGCGGCTACAGCACTAACTCACGTTCACGGGATTCTAACCACATGCCACTCCTGTTCGCCGACAGCGGCTGGGATAAGCTGAACACCACCATACTGTCCACGTCCAACTGCGGCAACCCGTCCCTCCGGCAATTCGGCTTCGGGCCCACATCGGCGGACGGGTTCGGCATCGGCTATATCATCAAGGACGACAGTATCAGCATCTGCGCGTCGAGCAAGCACCGGCAGACGAAGAGGTTCATGGACGCCCTGGAGAGCTACCTCCTCGAGATACGGCGGATACTGCGGATCACGAACCGGGAGTCGGCCATGACGAAGCAGTCGCGGGCCCGCGAGATCGGCTCGACCAGCAAGGTGCCAAAGGGCCTGAAGGCTAGGGGCCGGATGATCACGGGCCACGACAACGCTAAGGCCGTGGCGGGGGCGATGTCGTCGCTCGGGTCCAGGTCGCCGACCGAAGACAGCCTGGCCTTGAGCGAGGACGATGAACTGGGCGGATGTAAGCTATTTCTGTTCCTTTCCCCTCATCCTTGTTGTAGTAGCAAGACGGGCTGGATCTTAGCTAAACGTAAATATACGCAGATGGGTTCTTCGACTCGGGAATGCTGCTCCAGGCGCTTAAGCACCGCGGGAGACACGACAACATGGACGCGAAGGCTTCGGAAAGGGCGTCCGTCCGCGCGAAGAGGAAGGACATCGGGAAGAAGCTGCGGTTGGTCGAGTACTGAGCGCGTGCGAGGGCTCCGGCGTTTCTCTATCACTTTGGGAGATGTTCTGGAATGTAGCGGTTTTGCAACGTGGTGTTTGCGGGCGGTGCGAATTCCTACGTTGGTTGTCGGCGGCTAGGTGAGATGTATATAGCAGAAAGACAGTTTGAAGCGACGTTTAAGTTTCTGAGAATTTGAGGTTTCGTATCTGCCGTAGGGGAATGCAGCTTTCTGGATATAAGGCTGTAAGGGTCCGTTGCCTCAAACGGACTGTCCTGTCGTATCCTTGTGTTATGCATCCCCGCGGGACCTTATATCCTTCCGCTCTAAAGCCAACTTCAGAGGCAGACAAAGCAAAACGAGCCCAGCTAGCGCATTGTGTACTCGGTGATACCGGCCGCGGATTTTCCCTCGAAGCGATCCATGTCCAAGATTCGAAAGGCCCGGACGATCTTACCTACCTCCCCTCGCAGGCCCTCACCCAGGACTTTCTCGCCTATTTGCTACGCCCGCCGGCGAACGACGGACATACATACCTCGCGCTTACAAGTACCGCTCCAGATCCTCCTCCCTGACCAGCTTGAACCGCACGCCGGCCAGCGCCGACGTGACGATCGACCCGCGGTACCAGTCGCTCCAGATCTTTTGTATGATATTCGGCTCCTCCCGCCGCTCCTCCCCGTTCTCCCTGGCCATGTCCGCTCCCCCTCCCACTTGCTCCCCTGCACCTCCACTGTCCCGCCTCCACACCTCCTCGTCCTCGCGCTTCCCGCCCCTATCGTCGTCCCGGATTAAGGGGCCTTCCCCGCCTAGGAGCGCGTGGGTGGCCTCGTCCGCAGGCGTGACGGCGACCAGGACCGTGTTCCCCGCGAGGCCGCTCTCGCATGCTGCCGTCTTCCCTTCCCCTTTCCCATCCCCACCTAGCCCTCCACCTTCCCCCGCCCGCGCCCATCCTCCCTCCCCTCCCCCGGCTCCCCGCCCCCGCCCCCGCCCGCGACCCGCGGCCCCGAACCGGTCGACGACGTGGAACAGGCTGCCGAAGATCTGCTGGGGGCCCGCGCCCTCGCCGTACCGCAGGGCGGCGAACTCGACGGCGACGCGGCGAGCGCGGGCCGCGTCCGCCCGGGACACGAAGTACGCGGCGGGGCTGTTGAACCCGAAGCTGTCGTGCGGCTCCAGCTCTCCGCGCAGGTACAGTGCGTCGCGCGAAAAGTCGAAGTAGGTCCGCGGCTCCGAGCCCGTCTTTATCATCGGGGGCTGGGGCGGTGGGGCCGGGTTCGGTGACGATGGGGTGTGTGCGGAAGAGGAGGCTGGGAGGCTTTCGTGGCGGTAGTGGTTCGCGGGGTAGTGGTACGCCCCCGGCGCGCCGCCGCCGCCGCCGCCGCCGTTGTTGACGTTCATGGCCAGCACGTGCGGCACCCTCCAGCCGAAGGCGAGCTCGTAGTGAGAGAGCGCCAGGGCGCGGGCCTCGCGGTTCACGTGCAGGAGGACGGGGACCTGCTGCTGCTGCCCCCGGGCCCCTCCTCCTGTCCCGATCCCCCTCCCCTCGCGCGGCGACGAGGGGGACGGGCAGGACGACTCGACGCACGCCACCTGGACGATCCGCGGCGCCAGCATGTACTCCCAGACGCGCAGGCGCAGCTCGGCGGGCAGCTCGGGGAACTGCGCGAACGACGCGCGGTGCCCGGTCATGCGCCGCGCCGCCGCCGCGTCGAGCCCGTCGCTGAAGACGCTGAACTCGAGCCAGAAGGTCGAGTTCGACATCTCGGACTGAAGAAAAGTAGGTGGTGTAGAAAAGTAACCACCGGTGCTGTAACACGAAGGGCGATGCCTAGGTAGCGCGGATTAGCGCGGATAGAATGAGTTGAGGGAGTTATTGAGCGAGTGCGTGCGCGAGTGAGATAGCGTAGGCAGTCTATCAAAGTGGCTCGATACCTAAAGCATCTGAATCAAGATGCCCGAAATCGGAATGCGCGGTACACGGTATCGGCTCAAATAATTGAGCTTTCGATGAATAAAATGTAGGACCGAAGTGCATCTCTCTATATCGAGGAGTTCATTCAAGATTCACATGTTTTATCTGAAAGTTTGGTATAGCTGAGCGGTAAGGAGAGAATGTAGGTGTCCATGATAAGTTTCAGCTTTAACTTACGACTTATTTGACCAATGGAGGACGCGGACACGCCCAGAAACATTATGCGATAACCCCCCCTAGAAGGTTTCACTACACTCCCCTCCCTCCCTATTGCAGCGAAAGCTCTTCGTAATTTGGTATTGGCTTATGACGCCGGGCAGTGCTTTTGTTATCCGCGATATCATGCATAACCAGCTTCATATACAGCTTCATATACAGCTTCATATACAGCTTCATATACAGCTTCATATACAGCTTCATATACAGCTTCATATACAGCTTCATATACAGCTCTCCCATCGGTGGTGAGTGGTGACAGGTATCTAACACTTTTATACTAGTATACAGTAGGGGTACATAGGGATTTCCGTCTCGACACGTGCAGTCACCGATTCTCTCCCTGGATTCTAGCCAAGCCGGTTCCACACCAGCCGTGACTTATTTTCTCTTCTTGCACATAATCTCGAATAGCGGCAGAGCGGTCCCTCCAGCGGGACCTCGTTTTATGCCGCCTAGCAACCAGTCCGTCAGGCCTACCACCTTGGCGCCCACGCCCTTCTCCCACTCGCCATGCTCGTCGACGTGTTCGATCGTGTGGCTCAGGATCTTGCCGTCCCGGTCGAACTCGAATATGAAGAGGCCGGTGAAGGGCTTCTTGTCGCCCTGGCTTAAGGTGCCCCTGAGGTGATCGTCCAGCTTGTGTTCTCCCTGCTCCGCCAGGCTCGGGCTGTTGTCCTTGGACTTGCTCGCGGCCGTCCGCCATTTGACCACCAGCTGCTCGCCGCATGCGCCCGCCCGTCTGGGCGAGGAGTGGAGCGGCTGGTTGACCATGCGCTCCGAGAGGATCTCGAGCTTCACGTTGCCGATGATGGGGACCCGGTTCCAGGCTATCGGAGAGGTCCACAGCGCCGCTATGTATGCGACCTTGCCCGAGACCACGGGGAGGTACGGATGCGTCGAGGGAAACAGGTGGAGCGAGATGTTCGGTGACAGGATTTCCTGCGGCAGGGGCGATTGTAGGAGGGTCGGTAGTCGTTCTTGTAGTATGCGCAAAGCTAGCAATCTTTGTTAGGGGAGTCCATATAAAGGCAGGCCGGGGGCAGAGGAAGCTCACTTTTACCAAGTTTTACCTTGCGCTCATCATCTGGCCGCGTTGGACCGTTTCCCGGCGATGGTGCCGGCGGCTCGTCGAACCGAGCAGTAGAGGAGTTGAACCATATCGGCGTCAGGTCTGGTCGCGACTGCGGTGTCACGCGAAGAGTATCCGGGGAATTGGTCGATATGGAAGGAGTGGAAGCCGGAGAAGAGGCCGGGGCAGAGCTCGTGGCGGGCGCCAACGAAGACAGCCGGCGCAGGACCGTGCCCGAGCTCACCGCATTGTACGAGGTTCGGATGGCGCTGCTTGGAGAGGACATGTGTCGGCGGCCTCGGTGGCAGGAGAGGCAGAGGAAGGACTGCTCATCAATACCTGCCCGAAGGAATCTTGGCTATTTCGAGCGAGCTTCAACTTGGGGAAGTCTAACTCGTTTGATGATTCGGGCTATGCGCTTACGTAGTACAGATTCAACTCAAGGTTGGTTCGAGATATGATGTAAGCGAAGCTGTTTGTTTTCGCTTGTCTTCCTACATACTGTATCTGCATAACATGCAAGTTAGACAATCAAATGCTTGCGGCTTTCAATGATATGATATTTTCCGGAACTGCCGCATGACACAAACAAGCAAGTTCAGGGAAGCTTGAGGCTAGCGGGGTTGGATGTCCCGTCAGCTGCGCGGACTGCCGGATTTTCGGATGGCCATCAGGGCCCTTACTAAAAACTACCTAGGTATTGTACATACCCGGGGTATCAATAAGTTGGATAACGGGAGCCTCAGTTACTTTATTGAAATCTTTATTCAACAGACTATGAATTAAGAAAAACTCTCTGGTGGTTTCAACTGGCTAATTTCCGGCATATGGATTCATAAATATGTAAATGCAAAGACTGCACGTTTTTGTATGTATAGACATTAGTTAGTCCAGTTGTAGAGTGATCGATTACAGAGGGAATTGACGTCATTTTCGGACTGTACGAGTTGTAGTCTTCTAAGTTCTCCTTTGTATCCTGTGTTCATGTCATGTGCCATGCCATGTGCAGGTAGGGAATCTGAAAGAAGGAGTGTCAAGTGACATCCAATAGACATTTCTGGTCTGACAAGTGGTTTCTGCTTGATCGAGACAAAGTTCGATCTTTATCTGGGGCTGATGGAAGATCTCTTGCAGCTGTAGTAGCGGCTCATCAGCTGATGGACGGTTGGTGGGCCTCCTGACGCTAATACATACAACTGATAACAGATACGAGATGAGAAGTGCATAAGACATCGAAGCGTGTATGTACAATACGTACGTATCTATCTCGGATACCTACGGGTAGTTCCAGTGACAGCTAGGGAGTGTTTAGTGAATGTCGGTGTCAGTTTCAACACCCAGTCCACATTGTCATAAACTACCTGCCAGAGCCCAGTAGCTAGGTACTTGCGTAGTGCTATGTACCCCTGTTGCCTTAAACTAAACTAAGAACGGTGTCTTTGCCTGCGCCTTGCCTGGTCCTCTCTCTACCTAGTCCAAAACCTCCATCCATCAACGACAACGGCGCTCCTTTCTTTCAATCATCATCATCATCATCATCAACATCACAATCCTTAACAACTACCTACGTAACCCCCTTGCAGCCGCCAACAACAACAACTGCAACTACAAGAACAACAACACTTAATCTATCATCTGGCTCTCTGTCTGTCTGTCTGTTTGTCTGGATTGAGTCCATACATTTATTTGCTTCTCTCGGATAGTTCTCGCCTCGAGTCTACGGTGGTTGTAGTAAGCGCATCCACACAGCAACCAACATGAATCCCGAGTAGTACGTCCCAGCCCCGTTACCCCCTCCTATTGCCTACCCTATCGCATCGTCGTTGGCAAACATTGTCGATGATGGCCTCGATACTGACCTTGAACGCGCAGAGTCTACCCGGCGCCCCTCGTTCCAGACGCAACCCAACTCTCCTCCAACCTTCCTCCCCTTCCGCTTCCACCTCCACGATGTCCTATATGCAGTGCCCTACTTGTGGCAAACTCCGGACACAACATTCGCATCCCCAAACTCGTCAACGACCATGTCTGCCTGGAACACTACCTCCGGTCTCCGCCCGGAGGCTGAGGCCAAATTGAAACAGGTCCTCCAAGCCCCTACTCCGGTACTGACCATCGATCATCGCAGATACGACTACCTCTTCAAGCTGCTCCTCATCGGTGACTCCGGTGTTGGAAAGTCCTGTCTTCTTTTGCGATTCGCCGATGACACCTATACTGAGTCATATATCTCCACTATCGGTGTCGACTTCGTATGTGATCGCGCGTTCGAGAGGTACAAACTTAGTACCTCCTCGCTGACCGTCGGTAGAAAATCCGAACTATTGAGTTGGATGGCAAGACGGTGAAGCTGCAGATTGTAAGGCCCCAGCTCCTCGCCCGAAACTCCGTCACCGTGGTTTCTAACTGCTCTGTTTTGCTACAGTGGGACACAGCTGGCCAAGAACGATTCCGGACTATTACTTCGTCTTACTACCGAGGCGCTCACGGTATCTGCGTCGTCTACGATGTTACCGACATGGACAGCTTCAACAACGTGAAGCAGTGGCTGCAAGAGATCGACCGCTATGCTACCGAGGGCGTCAACAAGTTGCTGGTAGGCAACAAGAGCGATATGTCGGACAAGAAGGTCGTCGAGTACACGGTCGCGAAGGTACGGCATCCAGCCAGCGGCATCACCCCGTCGAGATTTCACAGCACATTGATGAGGGCTTTGGTTCCAGAGAAGACTGACGTGATTTCCAGGAATTTGCTGACAGCTTGGGTATCCCGTTCCTCGAGACCTCTGCCAAGAACGCCTCCAACGTCGAGCAAGCTTTCTTAACCATGGCTCGGCAAATCAAGGAGCGCATGGGCTCTCAGGCGACCACCAACACCAAGCCCGGCGTTCAGGTCGGTCCTGGTCACAGCGTCTCCAACTCCTCCGGCGGCGGGTGCTGCTAGAGTACCTCCTCATGACGATACCCCCCAGATACGAAAGCACTCTCACGCACCATCTTGGTTTCCGCGGAACGGACTGGCAATACAGGCATGCAGGTGGTCAGGATGGCAAGGTGGGCTGCGGTTTTAGTTCCTCGCTTTTGACTGCCGATAGACGAATTCATGATCACTCGGATGTTTTCCATCATCATCATCGTCGTCGTCGATTTCTCCGGTCTAATGCCGTTCCTCGGCAATACAGGAGATCTCTAGCATGTGAGCGCAAAGGCCATGATATTCTCAGGGAAGACTCGTCTCTCGGGTCCGGTTTCATAGAGTGCGGTTATACTTAATGATCGAGGCGAGTAACCTTTTCCCGTACTAGAAATTTATGGTCAGCACCTGGCATCAACGGCGACGTAGGCCGGTTTGCTGCGGTTTCTGTGTACTTTTCGGTGACTTGGAGGGACGAAGTGCATGAAGGAAGGGTGAAGCGAGTGAGTGAGTTTGGGTGGATGTGATTACAGGACGTGGGAGCAGATATGCCGCACAGACTGCGCTTAGATTATGATGATGCTATTCACGCTCGCTCGTTTCTCTCTCTTCATCACGGATCATCTTTTCGGCATACCACGGCCCACATCTGGGAGATTTAGTCATAAGGAGGGGAGGGCGTCCTCTTTACATGCGAAGAACGAATTGTTTTGCCTACAACTCGAGTGCTGTGCTACCTAGTATGCTGTGCTTCTGGTTCCCCTTCAGTATTTTTCCTTCAATCATATTCCGGCTACCATGACCTTTCTTGGCGCCTTCCGGCCGCTCACTACCGACGTAATTTTGTCGCGTGGGCAACTATACTGCTTCGCTGAGTAAGATGAGTAGGGGGCTAGAGATAATGTGTTCTCGTCCACGCGCTTTCTTTTTGGCACGTGGTTTTGTGTGTCTGCCTCCTGACTGACCGCTTGATGGATGTCTTCTTCGATATATATATATATATATATATACTTCTATATTTTTGAGAGTGGGGAAAGGGTTCTGCTTCCTGAGTGCCTGTCTATCTATTGACAGCCATCCTACCTACTTACCACAGCTGCATCGAGACGCGGTCCTTCTGCCCCTCTCAGTGACTTGTCACACCTACATGGCCTGTGTGCTCCAGAGTCCGCCGGAATCGATGCGGTATTAAGGCGATGCCTTCCTAACCTACCAGGGCGGTCCTCCCGCGGAGAAACTCGCCGAAGGATCGATTCTTTTCGAGCAGGGGACACGAGATGTGCTACTTGTATCGATGGCCGGACGGTGCATCCTACACTGGGAAAGGAGACCTTCAACGTCTGAATGACGGGGTCATACTGAGGGAGTAAAGCAAATAGCCGGTTCGGTCGCGGGGACATATCACGATATCGGGGACGGACGGACGGGCACACGGAGAGGAGTATAAATTACGCAGTCGGAAGCAGTGGAGGATGCCGATTAGCTGAGGAACACAATCGCAGGTGGAGGTTCACGACGAGGTATAAATCCAAAAGAGTGGTCTGGTCGGAAGTGAAACATAGAGGCAGCGGCAAGCCTTTGAGCTACTTGCCACTCAAACCTGACTCATCGTGATGGATATACCCTCCCAACTCCAGTTACAGACCTAACGTCCTCGACATACAGGGGATTCCACTTGGACGGGGAAAGTATCTCGATAGGAGAAAATTTCACTCCTCCGTGCTGAGCCCGAGGAACTTCAGCGCTTTGCGGTTGTTCCCCCTCCGGGTCTCGCACTTCCTCATGAACAGCGGCATGTACTTCCGCTCCTCGGCAGCGAAGTTCCCGTCGTCATCGTCGTCTTCTTCTTGGCCGTCGCCGAAAGGGTCGCATGACGAAGAAGCCGGGTTCGGCCGCGCCACGGCCGATCCGTCCTCCATGTCCAGCTCCCGGCCCAGCACGCTCCTGAGCTTCGCCCTCTGGCTGTTCTTGATCGTCCCCACGATCGGGGACCGCGACGATTTCGGGGGTGACGGCGCGCGTGGCACGGGAGGTCGGGGCTGCGACGCCGGCGGTTCTGGGCGTCCTCCGCCGTGCGACGCGGTGATAGACGACGGTCTCTGGAAACCCATCATGACCGCTGCGCTGCCCAGCGGCTTGTATCGGATGCCCGATTCGATGAGCGGCAACCGTGCGAGCGGCCCATTCTCGGAATCGCGGCCAGGTTTCTGTGGGGAGTCGCGGGCGGATGCCGACGTCCACGGCGCGCCGTCCGGCATGTAGGAGGGAGAGCGGTCGACGAGAATTTTCCAGACCGCCGAGATCAGCGTCGCGATCTCCGACTCCGTCGCGGAAGAGGTGAGGAGGAAGTCTGCTTTGGAGAACGAGGGCGTCGTCCTGGGTGGCGTCCCGGAGTCGAGCAATCTCGCGCCTGGCGCAGTTGCGTCCGCGTGCCTCTTTTGCGCCTCCACCCCTGACGGGCCTGGCCTTAGCTCGCCGGCACTATCGTCTAAGATGCCCGCGACTTTCAGGAGATCACCGCCGATCAACTGCTGCATGGCGAGAACAGTACCCAGATGCTCCGGTGGGTATTCCAGCAAAAGGAATCGTGTCTTCGAGTGAACCGCCATGTACGTCTCGAGGAATGGGATAACTAGAGTTGCCAGAAGACACGGATTCGCAAACGGGCTGTTTAGGGCCTGGTCCGAAGAAGGCTGTGTGCCGAGAGCCCGCATCGCATTTGCGACTAGATAGCTAAGCGGCTTCGTCAGTGAACTGCTCCACCACGCGCATCATTTTAGGCAACTTACGCCAGGTTGAGTCTTCCACTCTGGGTTATGCCGTCTGGCTTCGTACCCAACTTCTCGAGTGAGCCGCTTAGGGCACGCACAAATTCGTCGTCAACACCTTCCTGCGCTCCGATAGCAAGTATTAAGTCGACGCTCCTATTGTGTATCCCCGTGCTATCCGGTCCCGTCTTTTTGAAGATTGGCTGCCAGATATCGCCGAGTCCACGGGGGAATGGAAAGGCGGCTTGATGATGACCTGCACCTTCCGAAGCGAAATATGTGCCGAGGAGTGATCTCAAGGAGTCTTGAATGTCAACCGCTGTTCGGCAGTCCGTTATGTGCAAGGTGTAGAAACATTTGTTTTGTGGTCGAGCAATCTGTCGTGGAGGAGGCGTCTGCGCTGGGGTGGGTGGTTCTGATGGCCTAGTCGGCGAGATAGGAGCCAGTGTGTTCTGCTTTGCATGCAGGGTGGTGTAGGGCTGTAGATAGTTCCCATGAGATGCGAAAGGATCATATTCATCCTCGTGTGCCCGATGTAGAGCCGTTCGTGCCTTCTCATAAGCGACGTGCCGACTCGCGCCCAGGGAAGGGCTGAAAAGCCGATTAGTCGAGCCGCTTGATGTCTCCGAATATACTTCTTCCCCGGGCTCTGGGGGTAAGTGTGGCGTTGAGACGGGATAACTCCCCTCCTTGAAGCACTGAAGAATATGTTCTAAAAGTGAATCAACCTGCCCGTTCTTGATATGTAGGACCATATCTTCGACCATGGGCAGTACCGTTTGGAACGCTGGGTTAGTTACAGGTCCAGATCTATCATCCAGATCACCCGGGGATTCGGGTTCTATGGGATTTGATCCCCTATCAATATAATTTTTCGCAGTGTCTGTGCATTGGTTCGTATAGCCATTCCACAAGCATGGAGACCCGTTCGCATATGTTAGTGGCCTTGTATCTGACCTGATGAGTAGTAAAGGGGGTGGCGGTCCACGTCTAGCCATCCTCTTCCTTGAGTTGAAGGTAAAATGTGGAATTCTGCCCCAGGGTATCGGCCGCGGGGCTCGGTTTTCCTGTGAAGGGGCTGTAACTTGACTCCCAAGGTTTGATTCAGCCGAATCTAACCAAGAAGCACTGCACAGCAGAATATCCTCCTGACTGTGGCCCTTACTCGCGTAAAGCCCGTCAATGGATTTCGTTCTCAGATGCCTGGAGCAGATTGATTTGTACTGATGAATGTCGACAAGGCAAGCCTCCCCTAAGTTTGCCGGGGTGGCTGGTCCTGATCCAAAAGATGTAGACCATGGCGTCAAGGGATTATCGTTGAAATATGCGCCCGCAATGCGATCGTGCCCGGTGCAATTTGAGCATGATTCTTCACTGAGCCCTAAGCTTTCTCCAGTGGGCATGAACGCTTGCTGCGTTGCTTTGTAAGGATCTTCTTGTGCTGAGAGTCTTTGCGATTCACCAGGGAACCTCACGGCGCGACGTCGCGTTGATTCCAAGATATTACCAGCTGATGGACGAACCGGCAAGCTTCCACTACGTCGACGGATCGAAATCATACCATCGAGTTCAGTATTGGGTTGTAAGAACTCCGTTTCGCGATCCAACGCGTCAGCCGCTCTTATAGCCATGAGAATGGGATTTTCCGAGTCATCTTCACCAGCATCATTCTTGTCATCCCCATGATCGCTCGTGTCGGTAGCACCGCAAATAGGGCTCGAATATGTATCTTGTATATCTTCAAGGGCCTGTTGTAAACCCTCAACACCATTTCGTAAATGCTCCTTGAAGAGTTGCTCGGCTTCCACAATACGCCCCCCTGTGATGTGCTCGCTAATAGCCGTGATGCACTCCTTATATGCAGTCGCTGTTCCTCCTTTCATAAAAACCAGTCGTGTGTTATTTGGAGTTGATTCCCGCAGAAACGCATGAGCTCTCCGTGCTCGAGCATCGCATGCCTCATGGATCCGCAAGATATGTGATCGACAGTCGGATGCCGGATGGTCGGGGCCTTCTGCCTTGAAATGTTCAAATTCCGGCAAGATCAGTATATTTGGCGAGCTTGGAAGTAGTCGACATTGTGTTGCGACCATTTCTCCCGGACCCTCCAATGAGATCAAGCTGCCATGATATCTAGGTGTGCCCGCCATTTCGCCAGCAACGACACTACGAACGGGACTGAGTGACAATCCGGTCCGTTATCCTTCAAAGACAAAAGCCCCTAGGTAGTGGCAAGTGAGAAAGTCCCACGCCCTCACTGACTGGAGAGTGATCGAATGGATCAAGCGCCTGGACAGCTGGGCCGCTCAGAGGTGAAATTCAAATGAGTCGCCGACCAACCAAACCCAACCGAGGAGCCTGGAGACGAACAACCAAGAATCCGGCTGAATTTTGCCGAATGAAAGTCGTGTGTAGCTGATAGCAAACGGGGGCTAAGGCCATTTAAGGTTGCAGGTAACCACCCTCTGCCACTGACGGTTTGGACCATGGCGGACCTTGAGGCAGGAGACAGTGTCTTTACGTGTGGCGAAACAGCCAAGCGAAGGGAGGACAGAGAGACACGGGGAACGGTAACTGATCAATTCATGGTACCGCTGAGGGCCCAGGACAAGGAACCGACGAAGAGTGCCCTTGAGTGCTCGGCTGGAAGAATCTTATGCGAATGCATTGCATCGACGATCATCTCTGCCCGTGAACCTACCCGCCCGACCTCATGTTTCTTTACCATATCGTAGGCTAGGCCCTGGAAACCAAACGGTGCGGGTAGTGGCATTGAAGAGCCGGTTAACGGGGGTTGCTGCAGACCAGTCTAACGCTGGCATTTCACGGATCTGGCGGAAGATCTCCAAGCAACTATATCCTTGCTGACTCTACCCGTCTTGGTAGATAACGGATTGGTCTACAAGCAATGATGGACTGGGCGATTTCAATCGTGAAAAAGACAAGATTAGAGGCTTGACTAGCTCAGAATTGGCTTTTGAGGTGATTTGGAATGACTTACTAACGTATGATTCAGTGAGTAATTTGTAGACTAGTCTAATGCGCCAATATTATCCGTGCGCCCGTATCTCCCACCAAATTATCCTATATTTCATTACCACAACTCAACAGAAATAAATAAAATAAAGGGACATAGATTTGATTTACTGTTAAACCTATTATTATTCGAAACTATATTATAGAATAGCCTGTTTGCGGATGCTATTTTAATATAATATTATATAATAAAATAGATAAAATAGATAAAATAGATAAAATAGATAAAATAGATAAAATAGATAAAATAGATAAAATAGATAAAATAGATAAAATAGATAAAATAGAT
>QJNV01000466.1:0-42907 GCA_004155935.1 Monosporascus sp. GIB2
ACGCGTCCCCCCCCCCCCTTTTCCCTCCTTCCCCCCCTTTTTGCGAAGTCAACAAGTACTTTGTCCAGTTGTGTTAAATTCGGTACTAGGTAGTTGTCCCCAGAAGCCCCTTCAGGGGGAAGTGCGGTTCTGCTCCTAATTACAAGTTAAGATTTATTGCTAACGTAAGTGGGAGTTGTTCATCGCATATCAATAATTCCCCAGCGACTTGCACCTATTCATTTCTATCATGAAAGCCACCTTATCATAATATCGAAGTTAGATACAGTAGCCGGAGCCTCAGTTAACACATCTTGTCGCATGCATCCAGGTACAGAAAAGTCGAGGTCTTCCACTCCGAGACTCTCTCCACTTTGTCACCCAGCGCGGCAATCATTCCTAGGTACCTAGGTACCGTAGTCATCATATGGTGAGATATGGAGACCAGCGCCAAGGTCCCACGGCGCCATAATACCAATGGAACTAAAAGGCAAAAAAATTAATAGAGAAGAGCAAGGTCGCGTAACTCAGTTGGTCAGAGTGTCGTACTAATATTTCCTGCCTGTTGGAAATGTCTGTAAATGCGAAAGTCGAGAGTTCAAGCCTCTCCGTGACCATTTTTGTTGCTCTCCTTCTGGCCTTCTCGTAAGTGCCCTAGTCTTTTGGTAATCTTCGTTCTATCATTTCCATACGTAGAAGTCGTCGAGTAGATGCTCATTAAATAAGCGCATGCCACGTTCAGGGTATACAGGCCACACACCATAAATAGGGTAACGTTAGTTGGTGGTAGTGTAGAATCTGTACCAGCTCTGCCATGTTCGAAGGCGCGGTAGCAACAGGAATAACTACATAGGTAGCTGGAGCTGAGTGAGGAGCAGGCGCAGTTGTTTTGTACCTCCCGAGGAAGGTTCTTTCTATCAGTCCAGGCTTCCGAGATCCCGTCAAGTCAAATGGATGTCTTCACCTTGAACTTGCCCGTTGTTAAAACGTCTCATGAGCCGTCTCCGGCAGTGTTAACATTATCATCCGAGAGGGTCTTCTTGGGAGTACGTAGTCGGTTATGAAGTTCGCTGGCCCGCCCAAGGTGAGAGATCAGCCCTCAGAAACCTGGCGATACATCTGAGCCCGCCAATCTCTTATGTACTGGAGGAAGTTACCGATGCCCATGTTTTCGACCCGGCTCATCCCGTGGCCGCTTTGATGGGGACCGAAGGCTCCCTCGCCTCTTCATCTCTAAGTGTAGCTAACGTCCTGATAAACCAAAGACATCTTTCTTGCTGGTTTAAACAACTTAAATATGTGAATGTAATTTCTTGCGGGACCCTTGAGTGTCTACGTTCAATGTAGGTACTTGCTGAACCTGCCTATTTATATTGGAAAGGATCAATAAGGTGTGGCGTAGCTACGGATGTGGCTGATGCTTGTTACTGTAGGTCCATGGAGTCGTTCGCACCACACACTCATCGTTCTCTCACGTGCATTCTTTCTCAAAACATGGGCAGACAGGTATTACCGGTACCAATCTGGAAAGCAGCCGGATCCCTAACTTTCGCTGGTTAGTTGATCGAAAGATTGCTCTACCCTATAAGCCAGTTTGCTTGGTTAGACTTTGCTGAGAAGACAACTGCTTGATGTTCTATTCATGTTTGGTATCCCGCCAAGTTGCAAGATCTGCTCAGGCTTCGGTTAAGGTCAATCCTCCTCCGCTTTGGGCCTTATTGAAATTCATTAGCTACCAGCAATGGTAATAAATATTAATGGCGCAGCCGTCAGAAGTAGAGATCCTCGCTCATATCGCGGCACCGAGCAGGGCTGTCGATGACAATAGATATCGGTCCCTTGCCTCTGCCTACATAGACTTCGAACCGGCAGCGCGCTTGTCCGTTCTATCTACTTCATTAACCGGCAGTAATGCCAGTAACGTCGGGACGAATAGCCAGGAACTCCAAGTATCACAGCGACAGCTGTCGCAGGATAGTAACGGACATGGGCTTGAGTCGTCTGAGCAGTTGACACCGCTGCCGACGCTAGCATCACCACTGGCTTCTTTCAGGAGTGTGCTTGACAATGCAAACTCGCCGTCTCTCGTAACGAAGAATAGAGCCCAGCTCGCACAAGCGAACGCGGAAAATGTTGAGCCGCAGGCGACACAGGAGACCTGGCAGTCGCCTCCTAGTGTGGTCGACGATTCGGTCCCTCAGAATCATGCTATGGCCACCATATTCACCTCGCCGACCCGCGTTCTGGAACACTATCTCCAGGCGTTCGACAGCCCTTCCCCATCTCATGTCCGGAGTTCCGGCGGGAGCCCCGGGGAGATCATCGCGGGCACCCCAGCTCAGCGTCAAAAGAATCCTGACAAGGGCAAGGAACGTCTCCAGCAACACTTGTCGACGCCAGTTATTCCCCGGACTCCTTTCCAGGCGGCAGCGGCTCAGGCGCGGAAGTATATGCTTCATCCAGTCACTAGTAACAACGATGGTGGAATCACGCATGTGTCCCAAGGCACACAGTTTGCTGGTGAGCAAGCCAACGAGGAAGTCATAGATGAAACCACCCTTATGTCTTCTTTTGAAATCCCACTAGTTGGCAGAGCAGACTCGGAACCTCTTCCAGGTCAAAAACCCCCGCTTATGGAAGCCAACGTCAGTCCGCATAATCTTGTTCGGACGTCTAGCGACATGGGCCCTAGTACGCCAGGCCGGAAGACTAGAGTTGTCACCGTCAGCTTTCTTCCGTCACATGGGTTCACGTACGAGAGCTTGGAGCTCTACGCTCCCGAGCCGCCCATCTCCGTGTCTCCAGTGAGGCCAGGCGATTTTATAACACCGGATCTCGAGAGACTGGCGGAGAGCTTCGAGGCTGAAAAGCCCTTCCGGCCTAGGGAGCAAAACAGGGAGCTCCGGCCGACCGAGCGAGGCTATTGGCTGCTGGACTGCTCGACCTGGAGTGCGACGCTGAAGCGCGACGCGTGGGCTTTTCTCGCCAACTACGTCGGTACCGGCACGGCAGGCTGGGGCGTAAGTTGCACGAGGGACGCGGATTTTCGATGGCTGCGGACGTATTGCTGGGGCGTCATCGTTCCTCACATATACTTCTTATTGTACTTAGCTACTCAGCGAGAGATCTTGTTTACGGGGACTTCTTGGGTCGACGGGGAGGGGAAGACGGCGATTATCATGGGGGCAAGGGAGCGTCGTTAGGAGGTTTGGATACATGTGCCTAGCCTGAGCGAACTACCAGGTCTGGCGTTACTATCAGGAAAGGGAAGTTGAGGGAATATGCATGGTGATGGCGCACGGGAAAGCATCTTGTGGTTTCTTCGAGTTACCGTCGGATTAGTTTCAAAATATCCTCCCTATAAACATGGGCGGCTTGCTCTTTTTTTCTTCATTTGAGTTACATAGGTTTTAACAACCCTTGTTGAAGGTGGTCCATACATTCACTCCCTGGTGTAGAATACCATAGGAATATTACATTCGCTGGGCGCCTACATGGAATAAGATGCCTGCCAGGCCGAGACATTACTAAAGATGTATGGAAAGAGCCGTGAGTTTGGCTGCATGTGGCCTGAGGTAAGCCCGCCGCCCTATTAAGTCTTTATCTTGACCATCTTACACACTCACTTTCGGCTTACGACCTTGGTGTCTATTGTGTCTGGCCGACTGGAAGAGACGGGCCCGGTCACTTGCCTCCTGTTGCACACAGATGCTTGTCAAAAATTTGCCGACCTTCTGCCAAACAATTTTTAAGGCCGTTACTTCGATCGGCTTCATCCATCGTGTAGATGTAGACAGATATGGGAGACCAGGAAATGGGACGAAACACTCTGGCACCTTTCCCCTGTGACTCAAGTACCAACAAGATGATCTCAGTACCGCCAAAGTGACAGCTAATGTCCGGCCTCCGTATTGAATGTGACTATATCTTCTTTCGCGATTTCGAGGCAGCTTGTTGCCAACTCCTTCCCGTCAGTGTACTGCTTAAATAGCCTTTCCCCCACAGCCTTGATGTTAACCGTCTACTCCATAGTCAGTTCGCTTGTGTATCGTTCCGTGGACTTATATACAACCTTTGACAGCTATTTGATGTAAAGATGACTAAGATACGTCCTGGGCCCGCGCTTCCTGTACTCGTCCCGCGCTTCCTCCAGTGAATCTTTGAATGTCTCATGGAACCTGAAATCCAGCGAGCAGAGATCGAAAAGTTTCTTTATGCAGGCGCCGGGCCTCAGCCGTTGTTCCTTGCAGCGAGGTAGGGGCCTTGCTTCGAGAACTATTAGAGGCGCTACAAGATGATAGAAGTTCCCGTGCAAGGCGCGTCTCTTCTCGCTTAAGGGGTAGGCTCTAGAAAAGGCGTGGAAAGGAACCATAGCGACAGAACGGCTAAGAATGCAGTTCGATCCATTTATAAGTAAACAAAGGATATGACCCCATAACCATAAGCAGGGACCTAAATTTAGCCATTGTGATTAAGAATCTTGTACGAGCGAACATATGCTGGAATATAATGCCGAAGGGCAGTCCGGTATGTAACAGCTAAACGTCCTTACGTTGACTAGGCAGCCGTTCGACGAAGAAACTGTAAACAACATATGTCAGTAATTACAACGATTGACAGTTGGTGCATGAAACATGCTTATTATACGATTAGGTTTCGCTTCGGCACGAGGCGGGAGGACACCTTAATAGCTTCGCTGCTGGACCTACATCAAGCAACAGTCTTCCCGCAGATTTCAACCTGTGACAAGCACACGGAGGCCCTTAGTTGGCCTCTCCCAAATCTGCAGACACACTATGAGCAGGTATTCGTGCATTTGAAACCTTTCGTAACTAGCCGTCGCTTCTATACATACTACTGTAGTTGCCATATGGGGCCAGTGTTAACAAACACAATATCGGTGGACCCACACCGTGCGGAGCATTCTGGCAAAGTTGACCTTGAGCAAGCGGAACATGATGATGGAGACGTGACGAAGTCTTCATCCACAGCTGTCTCTTACGACGTCTCCGTCAAGGACCGATCATTCGAAGCAGGGCCCTGGCGTGTGTAGAAAGATGAGACCAAGGAACTGGATATTGGAAGATAGCCCTTGACGGGGTTGACTCTCTTGTCTGCTTTGTGCACCAAGGCTAGAGCTGCCGAGGAACGATGTGTTTCCTGTGTCCAAACAAGCCGTGAAGCACAATAATCTCAGTGTTACGCGATCTGGGCTGTAGCGGCTACGGCAGGACGAGAAGTGAAGGTTCAAGACGTATCGTAGAAGTTGAGCTAGACTCACGTCGTAAATATGCACTTGCAAATATCACGTTGATCACAAGATGCCGGCATCGCCCATGGTAGTGATAACACTTGACGTTAAAGAGACCATCACAGACCTCGCAAGATGTGGCAGGGGCGTGTTCAGATGGAACGCACGCGGTCAGCCAATATAATGGTACATGAGGGGTCTTATTAATTCCTGCAAGTCACTATAGCAATAGCGGGAAAAGCCGCCTTGCTATGATGCTTGTTACATGGTCTGTTTGCCCCTAAAGCATACTCTTCCCAGCAGGATTGAGGAATAACGCACTCGCGGTGATGCAAGAGAAACCTTTAAGCTGATGCCTCCTTGCGCGGCGGTGTTAAGGAACGACCAAAAACTGCCACAACCTCTTTCTCGTAGCGCTCCAGCTCTGCCTTCTGAAGGTCATAGAATGGCTGGCTTAATGTTAGTCATGGCGGGCAAGACTGCTCGAGGAATCAACTGACCTTCTTCTCAGTCTCGGGCAGCTTCTTCCACTCCTGCGCTATCGCCGGACCCGTATTTCGTATGCCACCGCCACCGGAAAAATCGCCAGTCGACCATCGGGCCCTGGTGAAGAGGGAGTACGCCGTAAGGGGCCGCTTGGGCTGACGATCATCCCTGATATGCTTGACTTGACCCACGGGGATGTTGTATTTTCTCTTCAGGAGGATGCGGGCTCTGTTGGCAGCTCTCACCTGGTCCGGAGTGAGGCTCTCGACCCAGGCCTTATACGCTACCGCATTGGCGCGCTTGTTCTGCTCAGCAGTCTTCTCAAGTCGCTAGAAGCCGTTAGCACATGGCCCGAGCCTCGTCTGGAGCCGGGTTGACGCACCTGAAGTTCCGAGGACGATAGGGATTTATAAGTGTCCGACAATTGCTGCATGCTGGATCTAAGCTCGTCCGGCTTCCGTGACTTCCCTTGCGTCTGCTCCGCAACGAACAATTGCCATGACGACTCGGGAGAGGTCTTAGGCTCATTGAACAAGGCCGTCTTCTTGAGCTCCTTCTTCTGGAGCGTAGCCTTCTCTTCATCGGTCAATGCCTTCTTCTTCCTCTGTCGCGGCTTCGCGGCCGATGTCGCCTTTGATTTGGTTCCCTTCTTCGCTGCGGCTCTCTTCCCCTTCGCAGCTGTGGTCTTGCTCTTCGTAGTAGTCTTGCCCTTCGCGGTAGTCGTCTTGCTCTTCGCGGTAGTCGCCCTGCTCTTTCCGGTCGCCGTGGAACCCGCCTTCGGTCGCCCCCGGGTCGCGAAGTTTCGAACCAAATTGAAGCCACACCCGGCTAGGTTAAGCTGGCGCACAGGGCTACGTGCGACCACTTGGAAGATGGCAATGCGGCTAGATGACGTAGCAGCATTGCTGAGCGCGCCCGTGGCCAATCGCCTAGTGGCTGCGCGCCCGATGGAGGTCAGCATAGCGATATGGCGGAAGGATGTTCAGGATAAAATCAATTGGCGATGGGATGATTTCGGGAGCAATGCAAGATTTGCCTGGTCATGCGATTGAGTCAAACAGTGAGTTTTCTCCAGCCCACAGAAATTGGCGGGAGGTTTGAGGAGATTAGGTGGGCTGAACAGCCGGCAGCATAACGAACCCAGCCCCATGTTTTATTTGTGTTATGCCCACCCGCACGTAATTTAACTTGAGGCACTACACAAACATTACATAAGGTCGGGAACGTGTGAAGGACGTTTAAGGTACAACACCTGCATGTGTGGGTAGCTGGGCTGGAAGTCCCGTTTTAGTGCTAGAAGCTGCTCTGAGCTGCCATCATCGGTGCGGGGCTGATATCGGTTGCAGGGAGGTATGAAGTACCTGTACAGAACTGTATTCGATATGTGCGGGGATCCGACATATTGCCATTCCAGCTGCCATTTTGCCAGTAGTGCTTTCAGCCACCAAATAATGCTGCGCCACATGCATAGCGCCTGATAAGGCCTGGCCGTGCACTATCGGATAGAATTAAGAATTTATGCCGAATCAAATGGGCGTGGCTTGACAAGACTTCGATTTACTGGATCACTGCGCTAACGTTAACCACCAACCCAAGTTTTACACTACGACGTAGGTACATCCCTATCTTTCCAGATTCAACATTTTCCATCGAATTGGCAATCGCTTGGTGCACCTACTGGTATCAGTCAAACCTCGAAGCCCAATCTATGCAAGGACATACTGTGTTGAAAACAGTGACCTCTGTCTTGACTCTGATTCCGCCGACAAGAGCTTTTTCCTGTCGAGTCCCTCTGGTAGCTCTCACCAAAAACGTAGTGCGACTGAGCCGTACTATTGAAAAACCATGGCTCGGCTGGGGAAATCACGCTCACCAACTCCTGCAGGAAGCCAGCATTCGTCGAGAAGACACCGCAGAGATGATGATAGGAAGGATCGAGACCGGGACCGAGAGCGAGAACGTGACCGCGAATGGGATAGGGACCGGAACCGGGATCGGGATCGGGACCGTCGCGATACCAGACGTCGCAGTCGTTCTCGGAGCCCACATGATGTAAGGCAACACCGTACCTATGCGAGTGCGCGTCCCTCTAACAGCACCTGTCTCCAGCGCCGAAACCGTGACCGAGATCGCGACCATGACTACCGCCGACGTGACCGCTCCATAGACCGGCGGGGTGATGATTACTACAGGGGAGGAAGGAACCGTAGACGGTCTCGTGATCGCTACGGAGACAGGGTTCGAGATCGTACGCCAGACGCCCGTCGTCTTAGGAGCCGCGATCGTGATGGTGACAGGGACCATCGAAGCAGGCGAGACGACTCCCATGATCAGGGCAGGGGACGACGAGAAGGTACTGCTGACTCCCAACCCCGCAGTAGGCGAGGAGATAGCCGTGATCGTGGCGCGGCACCCGCTGACACAACCAAATCAAAGCCATCTGAGGTGCGTTTCTCCCAATTAAACCGATTTAATGCACAGAAACTGTATACTAATCTTGCTCAAAGGCCGATGTAAACTCGAAGCCTGCAGCCGCCCAGTCAGAAGCCGACAAGAAGGCCGAACGTCTTGCCAAGCTAGCAGCATGGAAAAAGAAACAGGAAGAAAAGGAGAAGCAGAAGGATGCGACTCCAGGTGGTACTCGGAAGCTCCTTGCTGAAATGGACGAGAAGGCCAACGGCACGTCCTCCAATGTAACGCCTGCGACAGTGTCGCCCGCCCCGGCTTCGCCTGCCGTTCAACAGCCAGCATCTCCGGCCGCGTCATATGCCGGTAAATTCGATCCTAAGGCGATAGCCAAGAAGGCAGCTCCAAAGGCACAGTCGCCCAGTACCGCCCCGAAGCTGGGGGCTATTGTGGGTCAGCCACATGTTGGCCTCGCTTCGGCGGTAAAGTCTTCAAACGGTGAGCTTGGACCCCTGCGTACAACTGTTCACGTAGCTAATTCTTGCCTTGAAGTCTCCGCGCTTCCGCAAAGCAGAGCTAAGACCAGTGGCTTTGGCTTCCACAAGCAGAGTACCGAGAACGAGAAAGTGCCGCAGAAGCGTAAGCTTATGCTAGGCGAAGATGAGGCATCAGACAGAAAGCTTGCAAAGCTGCCATCGTTACCTCTCGCTGACGTCGATGACACTCCTTACGAGGTTCAAGACGAGGAAGAGGACGAGACTGGCAACTTCGCTGGAACCGAAGAAGAGGAAGCCGCCGCCGCACGAGCTGCCCAAGAACGCCGAGAGGAACGTATTACTCAAGAGGGCGGCCCACAGGCTTCGGAAATGGAGGTGGACGAAGCTCTAGTCGAACCTGAGCCGCACACCAACGGGACCGCTGGTGAAGCGCAGCCTGTCGAAGATATGGAAGTCGATAACGAGGATGTCGATCCTCTTGATGCCTTCATGAATGACCTGGAGAGCAAGCCGGTCGTGGATAAGCCGCCGAAGGCCAAAATCGCCGAGAAGACATCCCAAGAGCCCGAAGCATACTTCAGCGATGATGAGTATGACTATCGGGAGGGAAACGCCGGGCCTGACTCCTTGTCCATGGCTATTGCGGCGAAAACACGCAAAAAGAAAGATATCCCGAGTGTCGATTACACGAAGCTCAAATTGGATCCTATCCGGAAGAATTTCTGGGTTGAGCCGGCTGAACTATCGGAAATGACCGACGCCGAACTGGCAGATCTCCGCTTGGAGTTAGATGGGATCAAGGTCTCGGGCAAAGACGTTCCTAAGCCGGTCCAAAAATGGTCCCAGTGTGCATTGTCGCGGACTACACTTGACATCATCGAGCGTCTAGGCTTCGAGAAGCCCACGCCAATTCAAATGCAAGCATTTCCGGCAATCATGTCTGGTCGCGATGTCATTGGTGTTGCTAAAACTGGTTCGGGAAAGACGCTCGCTTTTCTGTTGCCTATGTTCCGGCACATCAAGGACCAGCCTCCTCTCAAAGAAAATGACGGGCCGATCGGACTGATCATGACTCCAACTCGCGAGCTCGCAACTCAGATCCACCGGGAGTGTAAACCATTCTTAAAGTCGATGAACCTGCGAGCAGTCTGTGCCTATGGCGGAGCACCGATCAAAGACCATATCGCGGAATTGAAAAGGGGTGCAGAGATCATTGTCTGTACTCCCGGCCGTATGATCGATCTCCTGGCCGCGAACCAAGGCCGCGTAACGAACCTGAAGCGGGTCACTTACGTCGTCCTCGATGAGGCAGACAGAATGTTTGACATGGGCTTCGAGCCGCAGGTCATGAAAATATTTGCCAATATGCGGCCCGATCGTCAAACAATTCTATTCTCTGCTACGATGCCTCGAATAATGGACGCGTTAGCTAAGAAGGTCTTGAATAGCCCCGTGGAAATTACCGTGGGAGGCAGAAGTGTCGTAGCCCCCGAAATCACACAAATCGTCGAAATCCGGGAAGAACCCCAGAAATTCATTCGCTTGCTTGAGCTTCTGGGTGAGCTGTATGATAAGGACGAAGACGCTCGGACGTTGGTTTTCGTCGAAAGGCAAGAGAAAGCCGACGAATTGCTGAAGGAACTGATGCGCAAAGGCTATCCTTGCATGTCAATCCATGGTGGGAAAGATCAGATCGACCGAGACTCGACCATCCAGGATTTCAAGAATGGCATAATTCCAATCCTTATCGCCACGTCCGTAGCAGCTCGCGGTTTGGACGTCAAACAGTTGAAGCTGGTAGTTAACTACGACGCACCAAACCACCTCGAAGATTATGTGCACCGGGCTGGACGTACGGGACGTGCGGGCAATAAGGGCACAGCAGTGACGTTTATCACGAGAGATCAAGAAAATTGTGCTCCGGGTATTGCGAAGGCACTGGAGCAAAGTGGTCAGCCGGTGCCGGAGCAGCTCGAGGAAATGCGCAAAGCCTTCAGGGACAAGGTCAAGTCCGGAAAAGCGAAGGATCAGTCTGGTTTCGGAGGCAAGGGGTTAGAGCGACTTGACCAAGAGCGCGAAGCTGCTCGCCTTCGAGAGCGCAAGACGCATAGGACAGAAGGCGAGGAAGACGAGCCGAACAAGGAAGAGAAGGCTACCGAAGACAAGAAGGCGGATAAAGCCGCCGCAGCCATACAAACTGCCGCTTCAGGTATCATATCTCGTGATTCTGCTCCTAAGGTCATCGACCTTGAGCCGAAGTACACCATCCACAAGAGGGAAGACCCTGCCCCTGCCCCTGTCAATACCAATAACCCGCTGGACAAGGTCTCGTCTGCTATTAATGCGATCAACGCTCGCCTCGGCCGTGCTGGGCAGCTGCGACCAGGCCAACCTATCGACAACAAGGGTCCCGATGCCGGCGCATTCCACGCAACCCTTGAAATCAACGATTTCCCTCAAAAGGCTCGTTGGGCCGTCACGAATCGGACCAATGTCGCCAAGATCCTCGAGGCTACGGGCACTTCGATCACGACGAAGGGCACGTTCTATGCGCCCGGCAAGGAAGTGGCGCCGGGCGGAGAGCCCAAGCTCTATATCTTGGTGGAAGGCGATACCGAATTGGTCGTGGCTAATGCAATGGCTGAGCTCACTCGCCTCCTCAAAGAGGGCACTATAGCAGCGGCGGATGCGGACAGCAGGGCCCCTATTGGTGGGCGGTATACAGTAACGTAATTTGGGCACGGCCTTGGAGAACTGGGTCATGGCAATAGATTGCGGTAGAACGAGGTATGGGTAGGCGAAGAGTATCTTTATACTGTCGAAAGTTGTATCAGGGCGTTCTAAGGCGCGTTATGATTTCCGTAATTACACAGAAAGCACCCGATAAACGAGAAGGGGCAAACAGAATCAAGATGCTGCCCTAAGTGCTGAACTGAACTGGATGTCCACCCTCCCGCGACGCCGGACCGTAGTCTACATACATGCAATTACGAAATCGACCTCTGTCCGCAATAGGCTCTCGTCCAAAGTCAAAGAAAGCGTCACGGACACACCTCCCGGTCTCGCGAGCTTTAATTATGAGACCTCGCCTGGGCGGCTTCGTCGGCGTCGCGCTGCCGGCGCTCGTTGTTGCTGAGCTCCTTCAGCGTCTCGTTGCGCGTCTGCTTCTTCTGCGCCGCCAGCTGGGTGCCCAGTTTCCCCGACGCCTTGGACGTGGCGGCCTGCGCTCTCGCCTGCGTGTCGCTGTTAGTTAACACCTAAGTATGCGGACGAGTAGGGTTTCTCGCTTCTTTTTTCCCTTTCTTTTTTCGTTTCTTTCTTTCCCCGGCATTCCGCCCCCCATTTGCTGGGGGAAGGAGATGTGAGGCGATGCGATGCGATGCGCGGGACTGGGTGGGTGCTTGCTTCCTTACCTCCGCTGCCTCGGCCGCCCGCCTCCGGGCCTCGTCCGCGCTCTCGCCGCCGGCGCTCCGGCTCCCCCCCAGCGTGCGCGGCGGCCCGCCGACCTTGGGCGATGGCGCCGTACCCCCGATCGCGCCGGCCGGCACCGATGCGCGCTGCGGTTGCGCGGGCGCCGAGCCCAGGACCCGTCCCGGCTGCGCGAAGGCGTCGCCGTCGGATTTGCCGCATATATTGCCCATTTCTACGGTTTTGGGCGTTGTGTGTGAGTTTGTGTGAGAGAGAGTGTGTGAGTTTAACTAGTAGGTAGGTTAGAGTAGACTGGCTGGTTAGCTTGTCGGTGACCGAGGCCCCGCCGGCCTGTCTATCTCTGATATGCTGGGTGTGATCAAGGGGCAGATGTGGTGCGCGTAAATAAATAGATGTATGGCCCGAGGTTACAACGAGGCTGCGGATGCGCGAGCGAGCCAGCAGGCGGGCGGGCGGGCCTCACAGTCTGCGCGGAGCTTGTGGCCGCCGTCAGTCCGTCCTGATTCCAGGGGGGTAGGTATCTTGTGATGTGGCTGGTAATGTATATGTAGGTGGGGGGTTGAAGACGAAGCTGCGAAAATTCCAATCACCATGCGAATACCTGGGTTATTTACAAGGTCTAGAATGATGCATTCGCGATGAAGAAAGTAGCAAGGACGCAGTGATGGCGTCCGCGATGGTTTGTGCCGTCTACCCGGGATTACACAAAGCGCCTCATAAGAGCCAAGACATGGCGGTGGTGAGCCGAGGCTTGGACTACGATAGGTCAGAACACCGCAACGGAGCTGATGACCATCGACCACGGGATGGGAGCGGGGGAGGGGCAAGGATAGCAGCAGACGCAAATGGAATTTGCTCAATCTCAGCCTCAGCACCTTAAAGGCCAACGGAATCTAATGCTGCCAGTCTGGATCACAGGATTTGCATGGCATAACTGAAACCCTGATTAACGCTAAGACGTGGGAATCACATATGAGCGTGATTCCTAAACCTTCAAATGTAGATTTTTCGGAGTATCCAGGTCCCTAAGCTACGAACATTTTGTACCTAGATCAGCCCACCCAGCTAAGCCTTGCCCAAGGACCTGACATGACCTGCTCCAATCAAAAATCGCGGGAATAATCAATCCAAACGCGACGGCTGACACCCAGGTGCTCAGGGAGCTTAAACGTAAAGTAGCAGTTGTCATCGACACGATAGACTTCGGGGCATTAGACTGCGGTAGGGGGTCCGTGCCTGAATTGAATCGCATAGCAACCCGCATCAATGAGTCGGAAGCGTGCATGCTTGACAGCCCCGGTGACGATTTTCTTTTTCTTTCGACGTTATCTGAGCTGTGAGGTTCGCCCGAGTCAAGGCAGGCGCACCACATTTGACAGCGAACCGGCCGGGATGCGACAGCCCGCCCGTCCGTAGGGCTACCGGTACTTCCACTTAGTCGGCATGTCCGCAAAGAGCGAGGAGGCTCCGCGACTCAAGCAACATTGAAAGCCTGCATCCGCGTGCGGGAAGAGCTGGATGCTTGCGGAGGCGTGCATGTGAGGCATCCTAATACAGTCCCTACAGGAACCCGTGGATCAGATCAAGTAGCTCCACACTCACATGGGAAAAAAAGAAAAGGGGGGGAAAGAGTTCAAGGTTCCAATTGGGAATGACGGGATGACGGGATGGCGGGATGACGCTGGATTAGCTTTTTGGTTGGTGGTGGTACATGTCGATGGGCTGAAGTGGCCATCAAGGTTCTCAGCATATTCTCATGCTAGCTCCATCTACCCAAAGGCATGGCAAGCAAGGCGGGATGCTCCAGCATATTCACTTCCCGCCCACAAAAGCCACCCACGGGACTCGATCACTTTTTCCGCCAGGGTCTCAGCCAGGTACCAGAGCCTCCTCTTGTTCTTTAGCAATTTACTGTGACATCAAATCCAACGGCAAAGTCACCACCAGCTAGCCCACCGAGCTGCCATTACGTCCCTTTATCGATCACTTCCGGGTCGCTCACGGCACTCTCTTCGCGAGCTATACCGACTGCCCGCCCCTACCTAGGCTGCTAGGTATATCCCGCCTGCTCAGCGGCTCTATGTCATCATCTTCCGGATCTCTAGATATCTCTGGCGATCCGTGAGCATTGGTCACATAGCGCCAGCACATTGTCCCTCTCGGTTGGCTTGGTCTTCAATATACACAGCATTAGTTGTGACCTCTGCCGCCAACCAGTCCCCATCATTCCCTTGACATACAGAAAGAATATGGATGAGTCCCACCATGACGGAGAGCCGGGTTACGATCCTAATTACCGAGTACCTGCCTTGAGTCCTTCTTCCACTTTGGCAGGACTCAGTAGTACCACTCCCGCCAACAGCAATCATGACTTTGACACAACCTTCTCATATGGTCTACCTACCTTTGTTAATTTACCACCTTCATCGCTTAACATGTTTCACACCTCCCACGACGACTCCTGTATCGACACCTGCATAACCAGAGACCACAACCCACAAGCACCGTGGCATCGGGGTTCGAATACATCCCCCCACTCTCATAGGGCAAGCTTATCGACCTTGTCTCTGCCACGTCCACATTATTCCTTGGAGGACGGCGCATATACACAGCCATTTCTTGATTTGGACGCCTTCTCTCCTGATTTCTTCCCTGATATGAAGAGCACCATGGACAACGTCTCGAAGTCAAATAATCACTTTTCCTATATGAACCATCAAGTAGATGGTCATCACGGCATCATGGGCCCTGGCATGTATCAGTGTCCAGTTCCGGATGACTGTGTCTCTGTTGACTGTAGCCAGTTCTCGTGTTTGAGCAACTGTTGCTCCCGGGTCTGTGACGACAAGACCTGTGCCGAGACGGCCAAGTGCGATGAAATCTGCCGGGACGGGAGTTGTACCGAAGGCACGCCGTGCGATGACACCTCCTGCTTCGACGGCCCCCAGCATCCAATTGATAATTTCTTCAACTTTCCGGAGTGGCACCACCCTATACCCCAAGGGCTTACTGACGAGTCGCACAACCAACCATGCAGCCATACGAATGCGGAACACGACGTCGCCTTTACGTTGAGAGACTTGAGAGCGCCGGGCCCTTCGAATGCTCCACACCCCCAAGGGGATTTCCAGTTCGGGTGTCCCTTTCTCGGCACGTCTGAACAGTCGGTTGATGCCGGCGGAGCATTCCCGCTTGGTCACAATCAATCAGTTCCCGTGTACGGTCCTACGGCGGATACGAGTCCAAGTAAACCGAGGACTGGATCCAAAGCGTCGGCTGCGCCAGCTGGGGCGACGCAACACGTGTGTAACTGGATTGTTTGCTCGGACGACGCGGCGTTGGGGGAAGAAGTGTGCGGCCGGGTCTTCGATGACAGTTCGTCCCTTAATGACCATTTATGCAACGAGCATATAAATCTGTTGTCAGCCAAAACGAAATACGTGTGTCTCTGGAAAGGCTGTTCCCGCCGTGACGACCAGGAATTTGCGTCGCGAAATAAGCTCAAACGCCACATTACAACTCATAGTTCCTGTAGGTGACGGTTCCCATAATCTATTGTGGGCGGGTTGCTAACTGGGACCTTAGACAAACCGTTTCTTTGCGAGCAGTGCGGCGAGGGCTTCTCGGCACAGCAAGCTCTAGACCAGCATCTTAGGACGCATACTGGGGAGAAACCTTACAAATGCACCGAACCAGGTTGCGGCAAGTCTTTCAAGCAGAAGAGCGCGTTGAGTAAGTTCATTGTCTCCTCATGGATACTGCGACCGCCATATTTGGCTAACGGAAGAGCAGCTATGCACATACGCACACATACAGGTGAAAAGCCGCTCAAGTGCGAAATATGCGGCAAGTGTTTCTGTGAGTCTTCGAATCTTTCGAAACATCGAAAGACGCACAATCCCGACTACAAATTCAAGTGTGACGAGCCTGGCTGCGATAGCCAATTCATCCGGATCGACCAGCTCAAAAGGCACCAAGCGAAACATACAAGGGCAAGACAGAAGAAAAGAGCCAGGGCACGGTCTCAAGCCGGATTGCTGACCCCTTCGGACGAATTGACCTCTTTTGACGGAACACCATACCCTTTGACTGTAGAAGGCGAATTTGTTTGAGACACGTGCCTGGTACGGGCGTAGCAAATGTCGATGGATGAGCTAGAGTTAAAGGTATACGCTACGAG
This sequence comes from Monosporascus sp. GIB2, assembly GCA_004155935.1. NCBI lineage: Eukaryota > Fungi > Ascomycota > Sordariomycetes > Xylariales > Monosporascus > Monosporascus sp. GIB2. The sequence goes on from QJNV01000466.1 coordinate 16,229, forward strand.
AAACCAGCTGCTGTCGCCCGAGTCTCAGGTATCAATTAGGAGGTCGCGACGGTCTGATTGTGTCTTGGCAATCCCTGAGAGTGGGTGGTCGGGGCACAAACCCCATATGATTACGGGATCCGATGTGCTGTGCGGTACTGACTGGCGTCACGGTGGATGCGCATTTCTACTGCTGGTCGAGGAGTTCCATTGCAGAAGCCGGCCAGGTGGTCATCTAAGCATCTAGGCACCCGCCACAGCAGGGTTGGGGGGCGCGTGTGCCTCCGCGGAAACGACCAGCAAATATGCCCGGGTACCGCAATCCCGTTTGCGGGGGTTGTGCTCCGGTGCATGGAGTCTGTGCCGGTCTCAGCACCCAGCAGGAAAATATATACATGCTATTAAGGGCTAAATAATGAATTGATGTGCATATTCACGTAGGAAAGCAGTCTAGGGTGATCACGTGTTCATCTCTACTTCAAAAGTATATGGTCAAAGACACTTCAACAACGTCGAAGATATTGACTACCGCATAGCGATCCGGGGAGCGACAATACCGTAGGTCTGGTATAAGATCTAGGTAGCTCTGGGCCCGACACCCCGTTCCGGGTCCCTGTCACGAGACCCAACTTAAGGGAAGGCAGATGCGCTGGCCAGTCGGAATGAATAGTTCGGCTTCCCGCGTACCTATTTACATATATACACTGCTTATCGAGCATCCCTATTTCAATGAAGTTTCGTTCCTAACGTAGTTGCTTGCATAAACCATTACTGCTACCCTTGGTACTAACTCACCTACGGAGTCCCACCTCGTCGTCTGATATATGATCGTCGCGCAGAGCGGGCCGTTCGAGCCGTTAACCCAACCCAGACAGATACCGTAGAACCTGCAGATACGAAGCCGCATAAGGATGTGCCCATGGATCGGTAGCGACGTGTTCCCCGCGAGGAGAGCGTTGAATGTGCCCATCGCCCGTGGGCAATAACGAGCACTACCTACACGGGTATCCATGAATGTACGCATGTATGCATGTATGTACGACACGATATGAGATGGGCTACTAGGTAGGTATTAGGCGCGCGCACACGCACGCAGGGCCTGCGCTCTCGTCCTCCGGGCAGAAGGGGTTAGCTACGCCGCTCCTTTTCAAAAGCTCGCTATGCGCATCTCGCTGCCCTCTTACATACGAGTGCATGGGCGACTAGAGCCTGCAGCTCGGAGTTACGGCGTTGTGTAGGCATCGAGGGGCGGGAGGGCTGAATTAGGAGACGACGTCTGATCTGATGTTTGGGCGAAGGGGGGGGCCCGAGTCAAGCATGCGGGCACCCAGCATGATTAACCTGTGTAAGTATATTGTAGGGTCTCTCGAAACTGGATATATAACAACGAGCCGGGGTTGTAGATGTTATGGTTCCCGTGAGCGGCGACAACGTGCTTTTTACAAATAGGATACTCGAATCTGGTCACCCATACCGAAGCAACCATCGAGGAGCCTGGGGTGATAGCGACGTGAAGGGTTACTATCATGGTCATCGATTCTCACCTCGTCGTCCGCACTGGCTGTAAATCCCGAGACGCTAGGAGGACGAGATGATTGCAAATGTAGGCTGCAAGCATATGGGTCGTCCATGTTCTTTACCCAACTCGCCTATTATATTAAGCGTGCAATTAGTCCGCTACGCAAGTTAGTAGGTCATTCCGCTGGAGCAACATCAACCTTGAAAAACATAGACATATCATCCACTCTGAACTGACATGGACGGGGTGCAGGTCGGCCGCGACGATCGAGCCATGGATCCATCACGAGCACGGGGGCGGAGATTTTGGTCGTTTCGTTTTTATAGTGCATTTACTTTGCGTTTCATTCGCATGGGCAGCTACATTTGGCTGCCAGTGTATCCTCGTAAACACCTTATGAACCGAGAAACCCTTTTGATGCCATGCAAATATCAAATTCCTGTCTTCAGGAACGAACCAAGTCCACGTCCCTCCGGAACCGGAACACAAACCTCCCCGCCACGGAAAAAGCCATTAAGCAGCCTGAGCAAGTAGTCCAACCGTCAGTACCAACATTCGCATAATCGAGCTGATCGCGAGCCGGGGGACGGATCGTTCGTGTTGCTTTCTCTTTCCTCATACCTTAACAGCGTATTTTCGTTGAGGGAAGTGTGTCTGGCGCTTCTTCGTCTTCTCCAAGACCTTCGACTTCTCCTCGGGCGACAAACGACGACGGATAGCACGGGTTTGCTTGGGGCGGAGATCCAGAGGAAGGTACTTCTTGTTCTTGTAGAAGAGTCGGAGTTGCGATCGTTGCTTGAGGTTGACGACGGTCAGGACACGCGCGATTGACTTGCGGAGGTCGTGGCTAAAATGAAAACGGTCGAGTTAGTCACGGCTCATCGAACCCCCTTTCTCCCCGTCGGCTCGCGTTGGCAGCGTAAAATGATTCCCTCGGCGTCGGTGCAGGAATGGCCGGGTACGGTTTGTTGCTCACATTCGGTTCAGCTTAGTCCCGGAAGAAGTAACCTTCTGAATGCGCAGCTGGCTGAGCTCCGCCTTGAGCTCGCCGAGCGTCTTCAGCAGGTCCTCCTTGCTCTTGCTCCAGAGCGCACCGGTCTTGACCTTCGGGGACGACTAAAGTGAGAAATAAGAGCAGTTAGTGTTCTGTAGCAGTAGTAGGCGTAGAGAAACACGCGTGAAGATATTCCAATCCCGATCTTCGATTCTGGAGACAAAATCCTTTTCCCTCGGGGGCTTTCCGTTCAATTGATTCCCGACTTACCATCTTCTCTGACAGGGATTCTGGAGGTCGACTTTCGCTTCGGCTGGGCGTTGACCTTCTGGATGTTGTTGCCGATTCTGGTGTATCTAGAAGGGTCCGGGCTGGGCTGAGGTTCGAGGTCAGAAACAAATTTGCCAAAATTGAAGTGGGTTGGTGCTTAGGGCTTTTTTGTCTGCGTTACCGCTGCCAGTTAGAATTGTGTGGCTATACTTACAGTCTGCAGGTGGTCAAAGCGCTCACCAATTCTCGTGGTGAAGTGCGTAGGCTTAGGCGACTTGGGAGCCACCGGAGTAGAAGGGCGAAACATCTTATCCACCGGAGTACAGGGGCGAAAATCCGCAGGTATCTTAGGCGGCATCTGGAAGCGGAAGATGGGCCGTGCGGTGGCTAGTGCAGTGGCGGCGTCTCTGGTGGTGCCAGAGGGGGCAGCCCCAGCAGTAGCATCGTCGGGAGTGGTCGCTGCGTCGCTAGCGTCCTGATCGACGCGCTTATTGGCCTGGGCATCATTATCATCCATGATCGCGTATCAAGATTCCTCAGTCGATGCAATTAAACGAAATCAGTCGAAAGAGAGGGCAGGTGTAATTCTCGCAACAGTGATGATGACAAAAAATCGTTCAAAACGCATTATCGAAAAAATGAGGTGGGGCTATTTATATATCGGAACCCCGAAAACTACAATCAGCCATGATATGTACAAAGTACACTGCGCGCACGGCATCGGCCTCCTTACTCCCAAGCCAGCCGTATTTCTCGCGGCAAAGTCATTGATGCGTATTAACTCAAATTCACATCACCCTTCTGCCAGGTACGTATAGCAATCATGTGGTGTATCCGAAGCTGTGAGTCGACATTCACCAAATTTCGAAAGACGACGACACCTTGGCCCCCTCGTATCTGAATCAACCTAGCTACATCTACCAGATCTACCACCACCAACTCATAGACTGACAGCAAAGGCCGACTTTGTCAAGTCGGTAAAACCGCCTAGACAGCGTTCCCATCTCATAATATTATACCCACCTACCTAGTAGCGGTGGCCGCTCTGTTGGCCTCATATATTTCTTTACGCGAGTCTATTCAAGCCAACTACAGGTCTTATATATATCAACTTCGTAGTGGGACCCAATGTACACACCAAGGTACAAACGCTTCCACGCCGTTAGAAGATATGCTGTAGGATCACTTGGTGTTATTTTTTACATATAGTACCAATCCATAGCATCATAACTTGTTCACTGTCTAGTGATAGCCTTTAATTCATAATTACAGTATTGTAGGTAAGGGACCATGAACTTGAACTGTAGGGTGCTTAGGTAGAGGACCGTGACGGATAGGCCCATAGGCGCATTCATTCACCAAATGCAGTTAACGGTTGTTCGCCCTCGCTTATCTGCATAGTGAATGTACCTCGGGTTTCCTAGGTATCCAGAATACGGCCAATTGTTGGTATTCGTCATTCGACTTTGGCTGCATCATCAAGCATCTACTTTCGTGCTGGTCTTCAGCGAAAGAACATCCGAGGGTATTTTACTACAGATCGTATGCCATAGCCTCCGCCGCCTGCATCTTATGGACAGCGATTTGACAAAATTGAAAAGGCTCGTTGGTTCGAACTCTGTGCCCCCTTGATAGCCTCCGTGTTTGCAGCGACCGCTTTATGCAAGGCGTTCCAGCGCTAGCAGACATCCCCGTTGCGCGGCCGACCCCACGAGCTTCTGGAATGGTTACCGAACACTTTAGCCGGGCTTCACTCGCTTCGTAGACTAAACGTCAGCTTATTTGAAAGATGTCGACGACTACGGGGAACCAAGGCTGGGCCCAATTGCGGCAACAAGCTCGAGGTCTTGAATCGCAGGTATTTAGGAGTCCCAGCGTTACCCCGGGGTCCCGATGCTGACTTGTCCACTTCCAGACGGAAACATTATTCCATACATATTCACAGTTCTCCACGGTCTCGAATATACCCCCGAAACCCACGGAAGAGGAGCGCGACACTGAGACCAAGCTCGAGGAGCTCTTGGAGAAGGTATGGCCCCCTCACCTGGCATGCATCATCGACCAGCGGCAACCGCCGTTCCGTAACCGCCAAGGGGGGACATCGGAATCTGGACTGACAGACTTTTGATGAAACAGCGGGAGAATGTGATCGCGCAGCTAGCGCGCCTCCTCGACTCGGAGGCGAGCCTGACGTCGTCGGCGCTGAAACAGAACAACCTGGCGCTGCTGCGGGAGAAGCTGGCGGAGCACCGGCGGGACCTGGTGCGGCTGCGGGCGGGCCTCGCGGACGCGCGCAACAGGGCCAACCTGCTGTCCAACGTGCGAGACGACATCGAGACGTACCGGCGCGACAACCCCGAGGCCGCCGAGGCCGAGTACATGCTGGGCGAGCGCAGCCGCATCGACAACAGCCACAACATGGTCGACAGCGTGCTGAGCCAGGCCTACGCCACCAACGAGAACTTCGTCATGCAGCGCGAGACCCTCGCCAGCATCAACCGCCGCATCACCATGGCCGCCAGCCAGGTGCCCGGCCTCAACACCCTGATCGGCAAGATCTCGGCGAGGAAGCGCCGCGACGGCATCATCATGGGCAGCTTCATCGCCTTCTGCTTCATATTCTTCTTTTTCTTCCTATGAGCGACGCGGGATGAGGGAGCGGAAGCGGGGCTGTCCTCCCATGGCAAGTATGTGGTGGAATGTTAAAGATAGGGCGCTCTGTACTGTCGGTGTGGTATATTTCGGGGTCCGCAAACTGCATCCATGGTTTGACTTGCAAGGCGTTCAAGGGTCGGTTCTGTTAGGCAGAGCAGCCGGCAAGCTGGCATTTGTATAATATTAGCAGGCGGGCGGGCAGACAATCTTCGGTCCGGAACTTAGTCTCCCGTATACCAGGTTCTAGAATCAGACCTCGGCAGTCAACAGGAGCTAATTGTGATCAAGTCGGATTGACACGGCCATATTATCGCGGATGGCACCTCATACGCGAGCCCATGTCGTAACGATCAAGCTGTTTGAATCTTCATGAGCGAAGTTCGGGTATCATTTTAGCTACAATTACATGAGAGTAGGCGCATTCTTCAGCTCTCCCTGGACGCCTTCTCTTCATCCAGGAGCCGCCGCACTGCCTTCACCAGCCCCTCCCGCTCGTGATCCTCGCTGGGCCCGCTGCCGGCCCAGCGTATCCTGCACTCGCCGTCGAGCAGGTAGGTGTAGCCGACCTTGCTGTTGAGGCAGCCGATGGCCTCGCGTATCTCGTCGGAGACGCCGCGGCGGACGATGAAGTAGCGGCCCCAGTTGGGCTCGCCGACGCGCCTGCGCAGGCGGCCCAGGAACAGCCGGATGAGCCAGGCCTTGAGGGGGTCCTCCTCGACGTTGAGCCAGACGCGCTGGGCGCGGTCGGCGTTGGCGGCGAGCAGGGCCCCGAGCGCCGGGTTCGCCTCGGCCGACGCGAACGACGCCGCCTGGTCCTCGGCCCACGCGCTGCTGAACATGCTGACGACGGACACGCGGCCCCGCAGCGCCGGCGTCGTGTCGCGCGGCCCCTCCTGCTTCAGCAGCGTCTGCCCGTACAGGTTCGGGAAGTAGAGCGACGGCTCCGCCCGGAACAGGCGCGGCGGCGCCACGAACGTCTTGCCCTTGTGGAACTTCATGTTGCCCCAGTCGCGGAAGTACGGGCGCGCGAACTTGCTCTTCCTGTTTTTTTCGGCGGCAAAACGCCCTGGTTAGCCTTCTCTGTTATCTGGGTTTCTCTTTCCGAGCCTTCACCTCCCCGCCGGACCTGATCGTCGCTGATGCGGGTTAAGATTTCATTCAGGGGGTCGGGTATCCATACAGCTGCTCCCGCCTCTCCAGGTGCTTCTCGTAGTTGACGAAGTCGTCCCGGCGCTGCTTCAGGGTCCGGTTATCGATGCCGGTGTTCTGCCCCGGCTCCGGCGGGTAGGGCAGCCCGATGGGCCGGCTCAGCGGCGTCGGCGTGAACTCCTCGAGCCGCTTCCCGTAGGACCTCGGTGCATGTTCTAGGGGCGAGGGGGGGACGACCTTCGGAGCGGGGCGGGTAGGAGGGGTAGGGGTCGTGGCCGTGGTCGTAGTCGGGGCAGCGCCAGTCGCTTTTGCTGCTGCTGCCGCTGCTGCTTTTGGAGCATCATTATTGGCTAGTCGGCGATACGACGTGCTGAACGATCTCCATTGGCATAGCAGGCATGGGAGCCTAGGTCTGCGTGCGAATGACATAATCGTGAGCAGAATCAAAGCAACTCCCGAGCCGTATCCTGGTCAAGCAGACACTTCACGGGCCAGAAGGGAAGATGCGTTTGAGACTGTTAGAGAGCCAGATCATGGACAAAATAATTGACACACCCCACCACTGCTTCAGAATAGCTTATTCCGAGGCAACTATTTGCAAAGATTAAAAATATTAACCAAGAGGCTTAAAAAGAAGATATGGATATTGTTAGCTTGCTTAGTTATTAACCTATTAAGTAATATATATTCTGAGAGTCGGCGACATAAATGGCTTATCCATTGATAACATTTTTGCTGAGTTTTAAGGTGGTAAGTGTAAACTCTGACAATTATTTGTCTACGACCTGATAGCTTATCGTCGAAAAATTTCGATAAGGAACACGATTGTCAAGCGGATTTAAAGTATCGCTTCAACTGGTATAGCGACTAAGCCCTCCAGAGAACCCAGACCGGCGGGCTGGCCGGTTGTCAACGGCTTACCCCAGATTCGGATACCAGCGGCATTGGTGGGGACTCTGGGGCAGCGTCATGCCCGTTCCGACGCCATGTCCTCTCTCTTCCCGAGGTTGGGACAATAAGCCGAGCAGAATTCCTTTGCGCTCTTCGAATGTAAGAATGTAGTCTGGTTCATGTAACGGACGGCTATGAGAGTCATATAAAACACAATGTTCCTTAACCGCGCCTCTCGCATCATTGGACGACAATGCCGTCTTAATAGCAGCAGCTTGAACCATGTCGTCCGCTCCTTCATCCGCCATGCTGGTGCGCCCAAGGGCTTTCACTCGACCAGAAGCTTACAAGTGGTGAAGCCCGTTTTACTAGCCGACATTGGCGAAGGTGAGAACCACCACAAGTCCGAAACCTGTCGGGCGCCGAAGATTAACTCTCCCCCGTCCAGGTATCGTCGAGTGTGAGATAATACAATGGTTCGTCGAGCCGGAAGCCCGAGTCGAGGAGTTCTCGCCCTTGTGCGAGGTGCAGAGCGACAAAGCCTCCGTCGAGATCACGAGCAGGTTCTCCGGCATCGTAAAGAAGCTATACTACGATGCCGGCGACATGGCGAGGGTCGGGAAGCCATTCGTAGACATCGACATACAGGGCGATGCGAAGCCCGAGGATTTAGATGCCCTGACCGCCCCTGAGCCGGCGTCAGAGGGGCCATCGGAACCCCTGAATAAAGAGCCATTGAGCAAGCCTCCGGATGGGCGGAGCCCTAGGAGCACGGATTCACAAGCGGCGACGAGCAGAGGACCTACTACACCCCAGGCACAACAGCCAAAAAGCAGACACGCAGCGCTGGCGACACCGGCAGTGCGGCACCTTTCGAAAGAATTGAATGTCGACATCACCGAAATACAGGGGACAGGAAAGGACGGCAGGGTTTTGAAAGAAGATATCTACAGATTCGTCGAGACCAGGGACTCCCAGCCGAAGCAGCAACCTTCGACGCCGTCGATGGGTCCCTCATTCGTTCCAAGACCGGCAGACGCCACAAACAAGCAGGTCGAGACGCCCGTCGAGTTGACGAACGTCCAGGCGCAGATGTTCAAGACGATGACGCGGTCCCTCAGCATCCCGCACTTCCTGTATGCGGACGAGGTGGACTTCACGCAGCTGCACGAGCTGCGGCGGCGGCTCAACAAGGTGCTTTCTCAGCAGCAGCAGCAGCAACCACAGCAAAACCAAGATCAACAGCAAGTCGTCACAAAGCTCTCATACCTACCCTTCATCATCAAGGCCGTCTCGATGGCGCTGCACCAGTACCCCATCCTCAACGCGCGCGTGGAGGTCCCGGACGACGGGGGCAACGGCAGCAACGGCCGAGGCGTTAAGCCGCGGCTCGTGTACCGCAGCCAGCATAACGTGGGCGTGGCCATGGATACGCCGGCGGGGCTCGTGGTCCCCGTGGTGCGGGACGTGGGGTCGCGCAGCGTGCACTCGATCGCGGCGGAGCTCGCTCGGCTACAGCGCGCCGCCACCGCGGGCCGGCTGTCCCCCAACGACCTCGCCGGCGGCACCGTCACCGTGTCCAACATCGGCAGCGTCGGCGGCACCTACGTGGCGCCCGTGCTAGTGGAGCGCGAGGTGGCGATCCTGGGCCTCGGCCGCGTGCGTGCCGTGCCGCGCTTCGGCGACGACCGCAGGACCGTCGTGGAGAGGCAGGTTTGCAACCTTAGCTGGAGCGCCGACCACCGCGTCGTCGACGGCGCCACCATGGCTCGCGCCGCCGAGGTCGTGCGCCGCCTGCTCGAGGAGCCCGACGCCATGGTTCTGCATCTCCGGTAACCCGGTCGCCGGGGTCGGCCTTGTGGATTACACTTAACCAGGTTAAACGGTGGCACGGTACGGTAGCGCAGGTTGCATGGCATGGCATGGTATATGTGGCCCCCCCCCTACAACATGCACGAACCGTATAGGCGGCTATATACTACGTGGGAATCCCGCCCGGCAGGGCGGAGCGAGAGAATTGCATATAGATGGTAGGTACTTCAGAAGGAAGGTACCACACAGTACAGGAGGGGTATCTCGGCTGGAGCCCAGAGCTGGGCTTGTACCTAACATCGTCGTCAGCAGTAGACCACCCGAATGATCCTTGCGTTTTCTACATATTGGGTGCATCCGGAAGAACGGGGGAGCCGGTAGTGGATGCGATTTGTCGTTGACGATATGCGCCCATGTACCTCTGTGATACTTTCGCGACGGTACTGCATCTATGTGAGTTTGTATGTAGGTAGCGACGTGTTCCCGTGCCGTGCGGGCCAAGACTATAAGCAAGCGGACAAAATCAAGGCATCTGATGGATCTCTCTAATACTACGTGCCTAGTCACTTGAGGTGCAGGCCCGATATGTCCCACCGCAGAGCCTTGGCATTGAAGCCACGGTCTTGTCTAGGTAGGTAAAGTATGCCGTCGTAGGAGAGCGCAAGCCCTGCAACAGGGCGCAGCCTAAGGGTGGTGCGTTTGATAGATAGGTACTCACTCGGCGGAGCGGAGCGCAGTGCGGTTGATACGTGGCAATCTCTCCCGCCTCCCTGCCCATTTGGTCACCGGACATAGCCCCCGTCAAATGGGAACACAGCGGGTGTGGGGAGTTCGCACTCCGGAAGGCGTATTGCTGGGAATGGGGGGAGGCGGGAGGTCATATTCATGCACGGGACAGCATCCGGAATGACAGATTCGGGGTTCGCGTGAATAGCGTCGCGCAGCCTGCCCTGCGGTCAAAGCCATGCCTGGGTATTTGTTACAGCGAGACTTTACCCAGCCTCGAAGAATGGGTGCCGGCTTCACGCAAAATGTCCGAATTTCCATTGCTAAGCCTTTTTATATCAAATACCCATGCAATCCTTCTCTATGGGTAAGGGAGGCGAGTAAAACGACGTGATCGCTGCAACCTTCATGCAAGCTACATGGTATTCAACGCGTCGAGTAGATGCCCTAAAAATAACTCCTTCCGAGCAGGCAGCCAAGCAGATGCAGTCTGCCCAATGCAAAAACAACCCTCCCCCGTCCCTATGCGCCCAAACACATATCGTACGCAGTCCGCCATCCGCATCATCACTATGACGCCTATACGCCGAGCTGAGCGATCCTTAATCCGGAACTGTCCACTAAGAGAGAAACTTATTCCACCCCCGTCGAAACGGGCCTGCACAACTCCTCCGCGCGGAGCGCAGCCGGTGACGCCGCGGATCGCCGGGGTTCGCTTTAGTCATCCGCAGCCCCGGTAATCTTCTTCGTCACCTTCTCCATAGTCTCCCGCAGCACCTCGTCAGGTGATCCGCTAACGTCGATACTGATCACGTCCGTCTCCTCGGCCGTCGGGGGCTCGAGGATGGAAAATTGGCTGTGCACCATGTTGGCGCCCATGTAGTGACCCTGACGCTTTCCGACGCGGTCCATCAGCACGTCTTCGGGGGCGTGAAGGTATATGAAGTGCAGCAGCACATCGTGGGAGAAATACGGGGCGACTCTGATGACGTCCCGGTATTTGCGCTTGAGAGCCGAACATGTGAGGACGACGCCCTCAGCGCCGGCGGAGAGCTGCCGCAAAGATTCTTCGCGCAACGCGGTAAGCCAGTCCCAACGGTCAGCATCCGTAAGCGGTATGCCGTTGGCCATCTTCTCGATGTTGGCTTTGGGGTGGAACTAGTAGAGATTATTAGCGGGCCGTACAAGAAACATTGGGGCTCCGCGCTTAGACTTACATCATCGCCCTCAACATAGGGTACGTTCAATCTAGAGGATATGTGCTTCGCAACAGTCGTCTTCCCGCAACCGGCGGGGCCGGTTACCAACCAGATATGGTGGTATTTGGGGGAAGGATGGCCATTGACCTTAGCGATAGTGTTGTCGGATGCCACTGGCCCGCTGCTCGTGCCGGTGCGCTTCTGGTTCGGGCCTAGAGAGTTCCTTGGCGTAGACATGCTGGATATCGTATTTGGCGATGTTGGCTGGCCATTGATAGGAACCGGTGTGTTATAGGACAGCATCTTAGTTGCTTCTAATAAGAAAAATACACAGATGTAGTAAGAAGTCTGTGTATATGATTAAGTGCTCTTTGTGACTACCAGCCAGTGCGGTATTCTTGGACAGGGCACATTTAGAGAACCAGCTTTTCTACTAATGTAGCTGTAACACTAAGGGAGGAAGATTCACAAGCTTGCTGGCATTAGATGGGAAGAGAAGAGATCTATGGGAAAAGGGGCCTGGAGGTTTATAACGAGCGGGTTTGCGCACAGAAACCGGAAGCGCCGGCGTGCCATCATTATATAGCAAGTAGCAGGTAGCATCATGGATGTTGGCGAGACCAGGGACCCTGTCCAAGTTGTCTACGATGACGAGATGAGTATCGGTGTGCGTGGGCTGGCTGATGGCAAGCCGCAAAAAGAAAACGCGCCAAACTTTTGATCGAGTCACGGTACCTGGCTGGCTTCCGGCGTGCCTCAGCCGATGCCCGCGGAAGGAAATTTTGGGGCCTAGACGTTAGAGACCCTCAATTTGCTTCTAAGAACATCGAAGAAGCAGACTAGAAGGGGGGACTGGTAATGACAATAAGCCAATCATGCGTCGTAGCAACAAATTGGGTTTCCCGGATTACCTCCCAAGGTAAATAGCAAAGGGGGAGGGGTGGGGGTAATGGTATGGGAAAATGGAATGAGCAGAAGAACAGGCGGGGAATTTTTCCTTTTCGGGCGTTCCCAACCAACTTCTCAGGGCCTGCCCTGCTTATGTACATTAGGTACAAACAGCAGGTGTTTTCATGTACCTACCAATGCTACCCACTTAGGTACCTACTAGGTACCCATAAACAGTGACGAAAATGCCGAGATGGAAGAAGCAGATTGTTGGAAAGTAAGCCAATAGGCAGATCTCCGCTGTAAGGCCGCGAACCACTCGCAAACCTCGGAGTGCATATGGCGGATGTAAAAATAACCAGTGCAGCCTCCCGGACCGAGAAACCACGTCAAATGGCAATTGCTACGACCCCATGTCACGAGGGCGGAGTTTGTACCGGCTCTGACTTAGGAGTAGTGTGTCGGGGCGGTCTTAAATATACCCCCGGCTGATTAGTGATACAAACCCGTCTTTCTTAGATTCGGAATTCAGGATCCCAGACGGCGCTATCTTGAGAGTGACGACAACTTGCTTTCCAGATTCTCCACGGTGGACTCTACGCTTGACCATCTTCGCCGCCGCAGAACCCCTCCGCCCTGTGGTTCTTGAGGAGATCGGGCCAAGGCGTTGGGTTGCAAACTGAGGCAACTTTGTCCGAGCCGATAGCAATGCATATTGATACCAAGTACCTACGAAGGTATTCCTGCGGTCAGCTTGACCACCAACACATCAGAGACCCCCCTCAGTCCATTAGACGAGGCGAATTGCCTGCATTGACACCGGAGATCATGGAGGAGGCATGCATGATTGCTGGACAGCCGAAGAGAGCTGGCTTACCGTAATTTGGTGACGAGGAAAATGGGTTGTCCTGCCCTTGACGCTGGATGATGGCCTGGACTAACCCAACATCCAAAGCCGGTTGGGAGGGTGTGCCAATTTACTCATAATGAGCGAACAATATAGAATGAGGGGTGGCAGCTACCAGAGTCTCCTTGGGCGCCCTTGGGCATCTCACGGATCTCTGGCCGTCCAATAGAAAGATGGAATTATATATGAGAAGGTTATTCATTTAGATAAAAATGAATACAGTAAGAATGATCCGTATGATCATCCAAACCTGCAACCAGCCCTATAAGTGTGCTGCAGGGCTGTGGGGAAAACGTGGTAGACGGAACCTCAAGATAGAATGTAACAACCTGACCAGGTGCTAAATGCCGACCTGAGCGACGCCGGAGCCGGGCCAGAGCCCGGCCTGAGTTGTGCCCCCAATTGAGCATAGCACCAAAATAATAATCTGCATAATCTATTTATACACAGACGACTCTGCAGGTAACAACCAGCTGTTCGCTAACCGCCCTTTTACGGGAGATGTCCGTGATAGCTTTGGCTCGGTAAGGAATGGTTGGTACATTTGCATATCTGAGATTTGCGATTAAAAAAAAGCAATCACAAGTCCGCCTTTTTCTCGATACAGAGCACTTCCCAACACCGGGCTCCTTAAGACGATTAGACATTTCGAGTTGACAGCTCATTATTAAATACCATCCTATTTACAGAGTCTGTTGCTCCCAAGCCACTCCCCCTTAAGAGGCTGACACGTGTCAGCATAATACGCCTTAATCGTCTTTATTGACCTGCCGCCGGCAACAGATCTGAATCCTGATCCAGATCTGTACTGGTAGGACCCCAGCATCTTAACATTCGCGGGCGGACGAGGTAACGGAATCGGCCGCGGGGCGACATGTCAGGTGTGTAAACGCACCTCAAATCTCGTTCCCGCTCCAGAGTGCGTCTCCAAGCTCAGTTAGCTAGCTTAGATAGGTAGGTAGGTACCTTAGTCAGTTACATAAACCCCCTGCAGTGGTCTTTTATCTACTGCTCCGACCGGTCTCGACTCGGGTGTTCTCTCCACAGGCTCTCGGCGTCGGCATTGGAGGGCGTCCAGACCAGGTTCATGTTTGAACATGAAGTCGACCTTATGCGGGATGAAGACCTCGCGGTCGGCGTCGAAGACGAGCACGTATTGCCCGTCCTCGGTACGCCGCGACTCGCAAGATGTGTACTGGCTGCTATCGTCGACGAAGGAGAGGGTTGTGCGTGGTGCTCTTCTTATTGGAGGATGTTGGTTTTACCCGTGCCGAGGCCGGCGCTGTGTTAGAGAGGGAGGGTTTGTGGCTGTCTGTGATCGCTGATTAGTCGTGGCTCTTGCTGAATTACGAAGAGGCGCTGCTCACATCTGGCACCCATGTAGACTTGGTTTGTGTCTTTGCCCAGCAGTGCGTCTGAGGATGACTGGCAGGCTCTGGACAAAATAGTCGGGCCACCTCTTAAGGTATTCAGGACTTATGAGAATTGAATAATCCATATCCGGCCAACCACGACAAGGTTGTTTAATCTGAAAACAAAAACCCCCTCTGTTGTTATTGCAATTTACCGAATGCAATTCCCCTAGGTGCTTAATATGAAGATATAATGGTGCTTAGGTACACCTTTAGAGTCAGAGGTGGCTCAACGATTGTGTCCAGAACCTGGCGGTGTATCTGCCGGCCTTGGTGAGATCAAGGAGGCTCCATAAAGCTATCGCGGAAGAAGTGTCGATCGTAGTAGGCTAGCAGCAAAGTGGCTCTTGAGTGGACCATGAAAGCAAATGTAAATGGGCAATGGATTGGTCGACGGTCTTGAGTGCTAAGGAAGAAAGGGGATGGATGATGGATAGGGGAGGTTGCTGCGGGCGGGCAAAGGCGGAACCTACAATGTCGATCGTCGGCATCCGAGCTGGGGCGGTCGTCTGCGGCTTTCCGCCCGCGAGAACCCAGCCCGGTAGGCAAAGTTCATCAATTGAAGGCAGAGACCGGTGAACATGAGCCTGCACACACAACTTGTCTTCACTTTTATCATCCCGCTTCTCCTGGGATGACTAGTATTTGGACAGCATTTAAACTTCAAACTTTCCTCGGTGACCACCTGGTAAGGGGTAGTAGGGATGGAAAACCTTGGCCTATTTAAGTTCATTCAACGGAGATAGCTTATTAGCCAGCTATTTTAAATCAGCACTGCTACCCAAGTTGGATCTGCAAGTCTACGTCTCTAGGTTCCATCTCTTCCTCGACGACAATATTTTCCTCCAGGTACCAAGATGGCTATCAAAACCCGATTTCTGATTGTGTCTGATACTCACGGCGAGGGTATCCCCGCATTGACATCTCCCCGTGTTGATGTGGCCATTCACTGCGGCGATCTAACCGAAGAGTCCAAAATCGAAGAGTTCCGCTCTAGTTTGTCGCTGCTCATCAGCATCAAGGCACCGCTGAAACTGGTAATCGCTGGGAGTCACGACTTCACGCTGGACGTGCCAACGTTCAAGGAGAAAATTTCAAGTGCGAGTCAACCTTTGGAGGCAGAACTTGTCAAAAAGGAATACGGCGACTATGGAGAGGCAAGGCAGCTCCTCGGCAGTGCGCGAGGTTCGGGAGTCGTCTTTTTGGACGAAGGTAAGTACCACTTCAAACTTGATAATGGCGCCTCGTTGACGGTGTATGCAAGCCCGTTCACTCCGGGGGTGAGCGACTGGGGCTTCCAGTATCACCCACAGGAAGGGCATGGCTTCGTCATTCCCCAGAGTGCAGACATTGCTATAACTCATGGTCCGCCCCATGGCATTATGGACTTCACGGATTCCCGAAAGAGAGCCGGTTGTCCGTTCCTCTTCGGAGCTATTGCTCGCGCCCGGCCAAAAATTCACTGCTTCAGCCACATCCACGAAGGATGGGGCGCAAAGCTCGTCACTTGGCGAGATCAGATCTCTGAGACCCCGCCCCATTTTACTGATATCGACAACAACAAATCGACCGTCATCCGGAAGCTCTCGGATTTCAAAAGGATCAAGTCAGATACGCCCGAAATGCTACAAGAAAAGGCCAATATAAGGGCGTCTCTTGAACGTGTCGGTTACCTTGAGACCAGCCACTGTTCAGGAGACAAGCATCCTGTGCAATCTGGCTCACAGACACTCTTCATAAATGCTGCAGCTCAGGGTACATCAGAAGAGTGTTCAATGCATTTACCATGGGTGGTAGAGGTTGAACTTCCCTACCATGCCACTTCCTAAGCCGGTGAAGCCCCTAAGCCGGTAAAGACCAAATGAGAGCAGTCGCGGCCTGGGATAACGAGCAAGACAAACATAGTACAAGCACAGAAACCACCAACATTTCTTGCTTTTAGAGTGCGGCGGTGGTGGATCGTGGGTGCGATGGTGAGATTGGATGACTTTCGGTGGCTGTTGGAGGAGGTGGCGAGAGAGGGACAAGTTCTTCCGGAACTCGTTGTCTTCCTAAGATCCGTCGTGTCAGTATAACAGTTCATAAATGTTCAAATGTGAAGCTGCTTAGGGCACGTGACTAATAATGGAGTGAGCCAAGCCTGAGTAAAAGGAGTAATGGCGCTAGGCCCGAGTTGTCATGGAAAAGGTGCCGCCGAGTTACATCAAGAACCCAACGCTTTGGAAGATCTCGGGCTTCTGGGCACACGGAATTCGGGGAGATCGGGTACGACCCAGCTTGCCCCGCGGAATTCCAAACGGTGCTTAGCCATGTTCTATACACAAATTGTGTTCCAACAGACCTTATTACGACCTAAGAAATGTTACCTAAAAAGTGAAGCGCCTTATTGCGAATCAGCTTCGAGTGTCCCCCCATACAGTAGCTCTTTCTCTGCGATTCCCGATGTCGCAAGGTGTCGGTGTCTGCTCATCCGATTCTCCGTGTGATTAAGAGGCCCTCTGGCGTTCGCTAAACCCGCATCCATATACCATCGTTATTGTCGCTGGTGCAGCGAGATATAGCTGGTTGCTACCCACAAGACAATTTTGCTGTTTGCCCCATCTTTCGTGGTTTACATTGTCCTTGACTCTGATTCATTGATCGCAAGGCCCTTGGGGATTACGATGTACTCAGCTCCTTTTCCGCGCAGACATATTCGAAGCTCCATGAATCACTTGGATGGTAAAACCTGCGCTGGTCTCTGGTGAGCGGCCCTGCTTCGGTTTCATGTTCCGTACTAAAATGTAAGCCGTCAATCACACCCCGAGGGTCTAGGGGAAAAAAAAAAGCAATGCCGCATCCCACAACCTTGGACATGTACAATAATACATAGCCGATTTTCTGTTAGTAGCCTCCACAAACCCACCATATGCCTCATATGGCTAGTATTTGGATTCCTAAACAACATATGGAATATACATTGGCCTACAGTACACAGTAGCTTCAGCGTTGCAGAGGGGTCGGGGAACAGCAGACCGATACGCGAATATCATACCGCTCCGCCAAGGCCGATAATGCCACTGAATATGCTCCCACTATGTCCCCTACGAACCCAGCGAGGGCGCCGCCACCTGTTTGTAGGGCGGATGGAAGCGCTGCAGCCGCGGAGAACTACAGACTCAGGGGTATTTTCTGTTAGTTGTCTCCACAGGCCAAGGTGTTTCAATGAATGGTTAAGATGTAGAGCAACAGAGCAAAGTTAACAGGGCGCCCTCATTGATAGCCAATGTGAACCGCTCACTCAATAGTCGCTTTCATAGATCGGGCTGTGCGACTTCTTTGACGAAACCATGATGCTGTATCTGTTGTAGGTCATCTGAGGTATATGACTCGAAAAGCGTAACAAGGAGTGATTTCAAGGCTTCCTGCAGCCCCGTCTGATCAGTTGGATCAACATGGACTGCAAGCAAGCCTTACCTGTCTGTAGTGGTGGTTCATGTGATCAACGCTCGATGCAGTGTCACCGGCATCGACAGGCGTAAGTACAGACATTATAGTGCCAAGGAAGATCGGGTGATCTGCTGGGGCCTGAACCATGCCCGCAGGGATTTCTTGGGAGTAGTGGAAGAATCATTATAATACATACGGGGTTACTTTCGCAACGGAGGTGACCAATCAGCCTTGTGGAGCGCCTCGGCTCCAGTGCTGTTTTGAGGGAGCCTCACCCGTCTCTCTTCTATAGGGTCTTCGGGACATAGATGTAGTCTGCTTGGGTTCGGTCTCGCTGTATCAGGCATGAACAATTCATATTCGGACCGGAATTGATCCAGATATTTCGTTAGACTTGGGGTTCGAATCCTTCTCGTCTATGAGAGTATGGTACGTGTCATATATATGACAACCCGTGAGTAGAAATAGAAACGTTATAGCGGTTCAAGGGCGCAAACCGATTGGCAATTTTGCTTATCAGAGGTAAATGGGGCGTAAGTAGCATTAGGTACATACGTAGGCACCCAAAGTAAGCCCCCGCGTATCATATTGTAGCCTTCTGCGGTAGCAACAACCATACAGATGGTTTACTGCTGTATTAAAACTGCAAAGCGGTGGGTTTGGCTGCACTAGGTACCTGACTAACGACTCCCAATGCGTTTCCCCTCTCTATATCGAAGTACATCTTCGATATTCAGAAGAAACACCAACCTCAAGCTACGAAACTCTGTCTGCCGTCCATTTCCTCCAGTCCCTGCCACATCTGCCAATAAACTCTTTAGTCAATTCCGCCGCAATTTCACTATGGATGCTGAAGATCTTAGCCACTACCTTGCTGACGCTCCTCCCACAGTCGTAAGGCTAGAGATCGAGAAGCATTTTGATGCTCTATCTGAGAAACAGAAGAGATACGCCCATTATATCAGCAGAGCCTCATTTTATGGTGCTAGGATTATTGCCAGACAGATCTCTCCCGAGTCCGAGGCCATCTTTGACTTCATCCTCGCTCTCTACAAGAGCTCCGCCGGAGATTGGAAGGCACTCCAGGCCAAGGCCAGCATCTCAGATGAAGAGCTAGACCACTTCTTCTCGTATGCTGCCCAGTTCCTGGGAAACAACGGCAACTACAAGAGTTTTGGTGATGCCAAGTTCATCCCGAGATGCTCTGAATCAACCTTCGCCGCGCTTGCCGCAACGTCTCCCGAGGCTGAAAGGTTCTATAAAGCTACAAATGGTGCCATCTTCTCGGCTGATAAGCCTACGCTCCTGCACCTGGGGTACCCAGAAGATGGACATATGACCACATATTATCCAAACTCGCCGGGTATCAAGAAAGCCGAAATTGACGCAGTATCGGCGTGGATGGAGAAAATGGGCTTGCTGCCTGAAAACACACGACTTTTCAAGACCAGAGACGATGTATTCGAGATTCTGATAGCATCGGCAATCACTACTGTCCCTAGCGAAGGCGGTGACATTGGAAAGGACACAGTCTTCAAGGTTGAGGAGGGCATTCTTGCCGGGAAGACCATCAAACTGGTCTACGGCGACTACTCGAAGGAGATGGCTGCCATCACCGCTAATATCAAGAAGGCAGCAGAAAACGGCGACAACGAGACCCAGCAAAACATGTGTAACTCCTACGCCAAGTCGTTCGAGACTGGTTCCCTTCTCGCGTTCAAGGATAGCCAAAGGTACTGGATCCGAGACAAGGGTCCGATGGTGGAATCCAATATTGGCTTCATTGAGACATACCGGGACCCTGCCGGTGTTAGAGGCGAATGGGAAGGCTTCGCCGCTGTTGTCAACCTGGAACGAACACGGGCCTTCGGATCACTGGTCGACGCTGCTCCTACGCTCATACCTTTGCTACCTTGGAACAAGGACTTCGAGAAGGACAAGTTTTTAAGCCCAGACTTCACTTCTCTTGAGGTTTTGGCGTTCGCTGGTTCGGGCATACCCGCTGGGATCAACATCCCTAACTACGACGACAGTAAGTGATTTGTGTTGTTTAGTCCTTCAACCTATATTAAGAGAACAACCCTATGCGTTCCACACCCGGGCGTCTAAGTCGCCGTCTGAGGTGCACTTCGGGTCTCCGTTGAACGCCTACTTATGCCAAAGAGGGTTTAGTTACTAACTTCATTTTCAACAGTTCGACAGTCGGAAGGCTTCAAGAATGTCTCGTTAGGTAATGTGCTGAGCGCAAAGGCACCGAACGAGAAGATTCCATTTATCTCTGAAGAGGATCTCGAGGTATACAGGAAATATCGTGATGCAGCTTTCGAGGTGCAGGTCGGTCTGCACGAGCTTACAGGTCACGGCTGCGGAAAACTCCTCCAAGAGACCTCTCCCGGGACTTTTAACTTCGACAAGGAAAATCCGCCGATTTCGCCTCTGACAGGCAAACCCGTGACTTCTTGGTACAAGCCGGGTCAGACTTGGGGTTCGGTCTTCGGAAGTCTGGCAGGCGCGTACGAGGAATGCCGAGCCGAACTGGTCGCCATGTATTTGGGCTGTGAATTCCCAGTCCTTAAGATCTTTGGCTTTGGCGATGGCTCGGTTGATATCGACGGCGAAGCCGGCGACGTACTATATGCATCTTACCTCTCCATGGCTCGAGCGGGTCTGGCGTCGCTGGAGATGTGGGATCCGAAGAGCAGGAAGTGGGGACAGCCTCACTCGCAGGCGCGATTCTCGATCTTGCAATGCTTCCTGCAGGCCGGTGACGATTTCTGCAAGCTGCGGTACTCGAGCGAGGACGACCTGTCGGACCTGATGATCAACCTGGACCGCTCCAAGATACTCACGACTGGCCGGAAGGCCGTGGGCGACTACCTACAGAAGCTGCACATCTACAAGTCCACGGCAGACGTCGAGGCGGGGAGCAAGTTCTTCGGCGACATGACGGATGTTGATGCGGAGTTCTGGGGCAAGAAGGTCCGCGACGAGGTCCTCCGCAACAAGCAGCCGAGGAAGGTGTTCGTGCAGGCCAACACCTTCCTCGACGAGGCCACGGGCAGGGTCACCCTCAGGCACTACGACGCCACGCCCGAGGGCATGATCCAGAGTTGGGCGGAGCGCCGGGTGTGAACTGGCGGCTTGATGGCACACACGCGACGGGAGTCCATCGCAGGCTCGCGAACCCGGTGGCAGAAAAAGGAACATTGAAATGTCTCAGCTCTGATAGACAGCCTTGTAGGATAATACAAGTCAGCTCTATCCTATGGATTATCGACCGCTGGACTGCACATTGAAAGCGTCAAAAGCACAATGTAGAGGCCCAAGGCCGCATGCCTAATAGGCCATAGGTTACGCTGGCATCGCAATTATCTAGCCGATGACGGATACGCTAGACTTAGGAATAGCCGGCGGCAGCGGCTCCTTCGCGTAATAATTCAGTCCTTGCTGTCCATGCTTCACCCTACCTTGACATGTTACCACCGTCCCCACTAGGTGGGAGTGTCCACGCGAGGGTGTTAGGAGATAGAGCAAGCGCCGCGGCGCTTCATGGGAGAAGGACACTCCCCGCCTCTCACCCCGCCAGCGGATTTCTCTCTCCTCTTTGTCTTGCTTTTCATTCGAGCAGGGGCCCCGAGGTCAGAGAGACGGCCAGCGGCGGAAAGCGAGACTTTGGAGTGGGATTTCGTTGCTTAGGGTAGTCAGGGGGAGCAAGCACCGGGTGAAAGATGACGAAAACGGAGGCAGCAGGCAGAAGGGGGGGACAGCGGGCGAACTGCTGCGACAAAACGTGAAAGCTCTCAGCGGCAGATCCAACGCCCAACGCGTCGCGATCTCGCGCAGCAGGCAAAGCTCCTTCGGATCCTACGTAGTCGGCCCAGCCGCACCCCACCCCGCGCTCGCGCTCCTTCCCGCTCGGGCCGCGGGCCCCCCAGGGGCGGGTCCTGCGCTGCGGTGCCTTCGTGGCACACACGCGCGCGCACGGAGCTCCCGACTCAAGGGGGGATAGAATGATGGCCTGTTTAGACGCGGCGGCAGACTTGTCGCGGGATCTCCGAGGGAGGAAGACCTTGCGTATTCCGTATATTGTCTCTGCTCGCTGCCTTGACAGCTGCGGACGGCGCGGAACTCGATGCTACTGATCGCGGTGGCCACTGAATAAAATCCATGAGAGTCAAGCAGCCAGTATGCAAGGGGGCTGTGGATGCGTGTATATGATATCTCTTCCGTGTGTATGACGGTAAGGGGCGAGGGTGCGACCGTCCTCGCCTTTAAACATATCGGCCTCGATTGGCCGTTGGTTGCCTTGTCGAGGACCAGTCAAGCAAATGAATAGCGCCATGAGGTTTGACCATGGGTACAGATTTGCCCGGCATATCTAGGGCCTTTATTGAACGCCTCTGACTGCCATTTTCATTCTATGAATAAAAAACCTTCTGTTGCCTGAGTCAGTCTTTCTGGGGGAGGTGGTATTTGTTGGATCTTCCCGAGACTCAACATTCACTGCGAAATCAGCGAACGATCAAATGTGAGCCTGTTCGACCACGGATGGAGAGCGCTGCTGAAAGGATGTTGCCCATTTTGACGCCAAAAATATTTAGTTAGGAATTAGCCGACCCGAACTCCAGAGATCTGTGATGGAAGGTCAATATAGCCATCAAGCCCAAACAATAAAATTTATCCCCATCGTGTCCGACCCAAAGACGTCACAGTCATGCATACGACGCACTTGCTTGTCTTCATGTTCTTTGTTGATGAGAACCTCAATTACAGACGCCAGAATCAATGTTGACCGATGCCTTCAACGTCCAGATGCAATTGGCAAAGCCAGCCCAGTTCCGCGATTTACCGTCCGCAACCTCTGTATATCATTTTCTTCCCCTGAAAACAAGCAAGCCCCCCGTCGCTCCCATCCTGGGAAATCTACCACTTCATCTCGTGGGGCTTATCGCCCTTGCGCAAGCTGAAGGAGCTTGCGAGGTAGCTGGGAAGGAACTCGACCTTCTTGATGTTGGCAATCAGGGCCTTGTCGACAGCCTTCTGGTCCGCCGCTCGGCTGCTGCTGATCTCCTTCTTCTGTAAATGGCGCATTAGTTCGGCTCTCTCTCATTTTCGTCTCTGCCCTGCAATGATCCTACCTGAGGCTTCTCGCCCTGCTTGAAGAACGCCTCTTCGCTGGCCTTGTCCTTCGCCTTGTCCCGGGTGAAGTAGCTGGCTTGCGCGACCTCGTCGATCTTGCTCTGGTCGATGCCCGTCAGGTCGACTTGGTAGGAGGTGGCGATGACGTATCGCGCATTGACTCTTCGCAGAGGAACACCGTTGATCTTGAAGGGACCGGTAACGAGCAGAACACCCTGGTCGAGGGTCTTCAGGAGAACGACGCGCTTGCCTCGGAATCGACCAGCGAGGAGGATGAGGACGGTACCGGGCTGAAGGGACTGTCTCGGAGCCCAGGGGCGGAGGGCCTTGCGGACCTGTGATACAGATAAGTCAGCAACACGGATCCGATAGCGACAATTCTTCCAAACAAGCGAAGCAGCCAAATCCCTTCGATTTCCTCCCGCAACCAGTCCTGGGGGCCATGGTATTGATATGGTCGTTGCGCGATTTGGCCTGACGCTTGCATAATATTCCCCGACTCCAAGAGTCAATGTCGCAGCAGTAGACGAAGCCAGCCGATTGCAATCGTGATCGTAACCGCCCGCCCACTTTTGACCATTCAAGTCACCTGCCACCGGGAACGTCTTGCCGGCTGTGCGAATGCGAATTGGAACATCTCAGCGTGAAACTCACCGTCTTCGGCTGGGGCGTATCCTCAGCAGGGTACCATTTCTGGGCCTTCTGGGAAGGGTGAGGGACCTCCCGGGTCGACTTTCCGAACTGCTTCTGTGTGGTCGGCTGCGACATGGTGAAGCTGGGCGTCGTTAATTGTCGTGGCGTGGGAAGGGGGGGGAGAGTTGTTCCTAAAGTCGGACTGGGGCTCTTGGTTTGATGTTGGAGATCAGTCCAAATCTCGAAAAATTGTGTGGGTTGTAGTTTAGGCGATTTTGGAAACCCTGTGTGGCTATCGATGTTGTGGCTTGCTATCTTAGCTCCGATCCGGGGGGCTTTCGGCGCTAGTGCCAGATGATGGAGAAAGGTCGTTTTAAGATGTGGCTTTCTCTTTGATTGTGGCTGAAAGAAGAAAATGGATGGAATCACAGTGGAGTCTCTGGTCGAGCCGCTCAGGTGGGCCGCTCAGGTGGCCCAAGCTTCCTTTCTAGGTACTCTTGAGCCTCCGTAGTCTAACGTTAAAGGTTCCGGCCCGCCATTGAACGCATACGAGGCTCACTGGTAGCCTGTCAACCCTGCATATGTCATTATACCAAGTATACATACCTCCATTGACCTTTCTCAGCCACCGTCCGATCTACCGTACAAGGCCAAACTGTTTTCCCACCGACACAGCATATCCGTTCGTCCCAACCTCAGACCTGTTTATCTTCTTCCCTATTTTCCGAAGGGATCTTTCTCCGCTTGTCCCCGACCATGTCGATAGCGCCCATCATAACATTCAAGGCGGGTATATGTGAGGTCGACGTTCGTCTCGCCTTGACTAAGCGGCCAAGGACTCTACCATGCTAATCTAGACACCAGAGTTCCTCGAAGCCATACAAGGTCAAGCCTTCGCCACGGCCGGGCTATGTCTACCTCTACCAGGAAGATGGTGAGCTATGAACGAAGACGCCGCTTGGGTTGGCCTTGTGCTCATAAGCTACAGATCTGATCCACTTCTGCTGGAGAGAGCGAAGTGCCCCCCTGGATCAGCCCGAGTTGGACTTGGTGATGGTCCCAGCCGACCAACACTTCCTGCCCTACGACGCGAAGAACCAACCGAACCCCAGCGCGAAGACGAACGGTCGCATATTCGTCCTCAAATTCCTCTCCTCCTCCCAGCGGTTCTTCTTCTGGCTGCAGTCGAAACCGCAAGGCCGCAACGGTGATCCCACCTGGTTCAGTCCGCGGGACAAGAAGATCGGAGAGATCGTCGACACCCTGCTGCAAGGCGAGGACGTGGATGTCGCCCGTGAACTCGCTTCCATCACCAACAGCGACAACGACCGCCGCGACAACGACGATGACGAGACTATGGAGGACGTCGAGGGCCACGGCGATCCGAATGATCCCCACGGGGGCACCGGTGGTGCTGGACCTGGCGCCACGGGCGGCGACGTACGAGAAGAGGGCGAGAATGCCCGCGAGGGAGGAGCAGATGGGGCTAGAGCGTAGGTGATTATTCCTTCACGATTTCGAGGGCGGCGTTCCGCAAAAGAGGGCCTTGCGTGGGGAAAGAGAAAACTGCATTTGATGGGCGCATAAGACCACGAAAAGAGCTACTCCAGATACCATAGGTTCTGCTCTCATGTACTTTTAGAGACGGGGGTTCTCAATGAGAAATGCTGCAATTTTCGGCCACACGACACACATCTGCTTTACCTTCTATGCTAGAACCGTGTGCTAATGTCTTTTTCCCGCCCCCCAGTGCTGCAGGTAACGTCGACGCCGCGACGGCCGTCCGGAACTTCCTCAACTCGCTGAGCGGAGGCGCGAGCTCCGGCGCCAACCAGGGAGGGGAGGGCGAATTTTACCCGATGCTCTCGGACCTCCTCACGCCGCCCGTCACCGTGCCCGTGATCCAGGCGGCGACCGAGGAGCAGGTCGACGAGATGCTGGGCTTCCTGCCGCCGGCGCTGCTCATCATCGCGCAGCAGGCCGACGGCGGGGCGGGCGACACGGAGCCGACGCCGGCGGCGGTCGAGGCCGCCCGCGAGGCCATGAGCGTCGGCCAGAAGAGGGCGCTGCTCGAGAAGGTGCTGCGCAGCCCGCAGTTCCACCAGAGCCTCGCGAGCCTCACCATGGCCATCCGCGACGGCGGCCTGCCGAGCATCGCCGACGCGCTGTCCGTCGACGTCGAGAACGGCGGCTACATGCGCGGCGGGCAGATGCCGCTCGGCGGCGGCGAGGCCGTCGAGGCCTTCGTCGAGGGCGTCAAGAGGACGGTGCAGAAGAAGCTGGGCTAGGGCGCTAAGGTTGGGGGGGGGACCTTTACGGTCGAGGATGGTCGGCCTTCACGTGTTGTGTAGGATAGTCATAGATAAACGCGCACATACCGTGATGTAGGATGAAGAAAACTTCATAACACTGGCATTTCAATGGGTGCTTTTGTTATTCTCGACCTCGTGGGGACAACCAACCTTATATCTGCCCCGCCTTCCGCCCGTATGATGTTGAAATCGCGCTACTGCCGCCTGAAGAGTTAATATAAAGTATACATGTGCGCAACTCGCATCTCCGGAATGTTAAAGCCGGCCCCCCCTTTCGCGGCCGGCAACCCCCTATTACCTATCTACCATGTACCTTGCAAGCCCCGCCCCAAGCGACGCCGACGCCGACAGCCTACGCGGCAGGGGGTCCCTTCCAGTACTTGGTCGGCACGAACGGCATCTTGGTGACGACGGCCTTGCGCCTGCGCCCGCGCACCAGGACCTCGACCTCGGTGCCGGCCTTGTGCAGGCCGTCCCGCACGTAGCCCATGGCGATGTTCTTGCCCAGCGTGGGGCTGGGGCAGCCGCTGGTGACGACGCCGATCCTCTCGCCCCCCTCCCGCGCCTGCCCGTCGGCGGCGGCCGCGAGGATCTCGGCCCCCTCGCGCGCGGGCGCGCCCTCGACCACGAGGCCCACGCGCCGCCGCTCGACGCCGCGCCCGCCCTTGGCGCGGGGCGTCAGCTGCGCGAGCACGACCTCGGCGCCGTGGAAGGCGCCCCGCGCGGGGTCCGCCGTGGCGCGCCGGTCGCGGCCGACGACCCACG